>LN483430.1:619833-663847 GCA_900002565.1 Culicoides sonorensis
TTTTTTTTTACGCGAGCACCTCGGCCAACGAAAATAAGATAAAGTTTCAGAAGAAACTATGGGTCCTGGACGTCTCAGAAAGGCTGTGGCGACGTTTTTGCTTAGTAATTTTTTGTCAATGTGACCTAATATAAAAGTATTATAATAAAGCAGACGTAAGATAAAATTTCTTTTAATTTAATGGAATTTTACGTGAGTGTATCACCATTTTGGGGATATGCTACCGGTCAAGGTCGATCAGATTATTTACAAAAATGAAATTTAATAACATTTTATGATGATCATAAACTTTTTTTTCAAGAATAAAGCTTTGATTTCATCATTTCAGTAATTTTTCCATATTTTTTGAACATAAAGAAGGTGGCTCAACAGAATGTTTTTGAATGATAATTTAAAGTCAAATACGAATGTTATCTGGAATTCTAAGTGTGATAAAATTAAACACTTATTCAAGTTAATACAAAAACTAAAATCAATCAAAATATTATTAAATGATTTAAAATCACTTAATAAGCAACATTTAATAAGATTAAAATTAAATTATTATTGAATAATTGCGCTGTTCCTGCTGAATTGATAGAATTTTTTTTATAGCTACTTGTATGACTAACTGTGAGAAATCCCATTCAATTTTTTTTTTAATTATAGGATTAAATCAAGTTTTGACTTCATTCAGCATTATAAGCATGTATAAAAAAATTATCTCATTTTTATAATTGTATCTTTTAAATACAAAAATACCAGCTAATTTTATATTTTTTTTCTCTAGTATTACATTTAAAAGAACATTTGAATAGAATTTATATTTATAATTCATAATAATTTTTGTCCAAATATTGAAACAAGTTACGTCAATCATGTTATTAGTTTTTTTTTTAAATTAATTTATAATTGATTCATGATTCAATTTTTTTTTCTGAATGCACGTTTTATATAAGGTTTTATTAAATTAATATAATTGATATCAATCTTATAAAACACTTTTAAATGAAAACTGTGAGGTGCGATACTGGTTTAAATTTCTTATTTATTGTTGATTGAAGACTGAAAGACTAAGTGTGCATTTTCGTGTACTTTTATTTATTTATTTATTTATTTCTTCTCTTCTCAAGTATGGTACCACAACCAAACAGGAGTTAATCCCAGTTACTTGGTTTGGTAACATACAAGCAAATACATTAATTACTTAATTACTTATTGCTAATTATAACATTGTACAAATGCACTGTGTCAAGGAATTCTAAACTGACATAAAATGTTCAAAAACATGTCTTCTGTATTCTTTAAAAGGCATAAAAATGTCAATGTGGCACAGATCACTATTATTTTTATTGATTGATTAAGGTTCAAACATTGAGTCTCACTTTTACTCAGTTTTTTTAGGTTTCTTTTTCTAACACTAACAGGCCGATCATTTGAAAATATCATAAAAAACATTCAGATATACGCATATTATATTTTTGTAAATTTCCATTGTCTTTTGTTCTATTTATAACCCCAAGAGTACCTTAAATAGTGGGTTTACCGCAATACTAGATTCAGGGATGCTGTCCAACATCTCCCTCATTCTGAAAAAATTGTCAACTGAGCTAAATCTATTTCAAACCTTTAAAAATTTCATACAGTAACTCAGACCATCAATATTTAACAGTGGCAGTCCATAAATCCTCACCCTGATCTATTCGAGGGTGCTGACATCCGCCAGGCAACGAACGTATTAATACAATATGATTCAGCAATCTATGACTCAATACATTTTCCAAAATTTATGGTTATATATATTTTGGTTTTGATATGGCCCTCAAATATCCTGGATAAGTTCATGCATTTTCCCAGCGCTCTTAGCATTAATATGACACCATCGATACCACCCATTGTGTCTAAGCATCCATTAAAAGAACAAGTTTTTAAGTAATTATTTAATTATGATGCTAATCGTGATCAAATAATAATATATTAGACTTAATTATTTAATTAAACAAAAAACTTTAAATGAGTTAATTGATTATGATTTAAATATTAAATTTTTAAACATCTCATAAGATCAACCTTCTTACTAATATATGATTGTATTTTTTCCATTAACTCAGGTGTTTCCACAATTCCAAGAAGAAATTTTGTATTTATACAATATTTCATCATTTAATTTTAATAAAATCGGCGACTTAACTCAAACAATGTCTAGATTCAAGTACAAGTCGCGATCACTTGCTCAAATATCAAAAAAATAAAAAAAATTAAGCACATGTTCAGATGCTTCATGTCTGTATAATATACATTTAAAAAAATATAAAGCTTTTGCGTATCACTTTTACCACACAATTTCGTTTTTTAATATTAATTTTTTTTTGTATCATTTATCGCATCATTTATTCGCATGATTAAAATTATATTCAAAATTTACTTTTACAAAAAAGCAAAAGGCTATCGAGCTACTATGAAATCGTAACATCTTATCAAATATTTATGTTTCGTGTTGGTCATTAATAAATAATAATAAATATGAAAAATAAACAAATAAATGTATTGCGTGAATTTACATTTTTTTTTTTAATTTTCATTTTTGAATGTTATTTCGAAAAAAAAAATTATTAAAAATATTTTATGATTTCCGTCTTTAAAATATTCGATAATATTTGTCCGAATTTTAAGTGTTCATGTTTTGATGCGAAAATTCTCTGAAATTATTAAAATTATAAGAAATATGAATTTCCTTTATTTTTATAATTATATTTTAAAAACTGGATCATTTAATGAAATATTCGGATTTTCTCTTATTGTGATTATTAATTTATGACTTCAAAATGCAATCCATTAATTAAATTTAAAAAAAAAAAATTCTCTTACAAAAAATAAATTTCATTACAACTTTACATGAATGAATTATGTTTTACAATAAGTTCCAACTGTGCTACCAAATTTCACAGAAATTTTTGGGTAATAATTTATGTAACCAATTCAATAAATAACATAAAAAAAACATAACAAAGCAGCAAGTGAACGTGTATGATTTAAAAGCAGCATGGTCCAAATTTCCCAAAAAAAAATATTTTGAGGAAACTTTTTTAAAAAGTAATTTAATAAAAAGTAATTAATGAACAATGAAAAAAAAACCGAGATATGAGATAATAAAATTTGTGTGTGCCACTGTTGATTAATGGTCTTAAATGTGAATTTTAAATTAAAATGAGTTATTATAATTATAATATTTTGTGGTCAAAATTTTAATGTCGATCATGTTTTTATTTTTTTTTTAAATGTAACTTATATTGAAATTTACATGTGTAATTTGAGACACCTTATAATTTAATTTAATTTAATTAAAATCTTTCCCTCAGGGTATCATGACAATTATACAAAGCATTGAATGGAATCAAAAATATTTTAAAATAAAAAAAAATTATTTTAATCAAATTAAAACCTTAAAAGCTAATGAATTTAAATATTGGTATCAAATTTGTTTGACTCATGTTAGGATCACCACAAAATGATATCATTTCAAAAATGAATTTTACGTTTTAATTTAACTTACTTACAAGAAATCCAATTTGAACGGATAATATTTTGGTCATTAAATTAGTGATTTATATCAGTGCAATTTTATGCCAATTTATTTTCACTTTTTCAATATATTTTTTTTAATTTTATAATTCAAATTAATTGAAAAGTGATATAATTTTTAAATGTAGGATCACTCGTAAAATTAAGTTTTTATAGTTAAGTTTATTAAAAAATGTTTATTACGTTAAAAACACCTCAATAAAAAGAAGGAGAGATTAGATAAAAATTACTTAATTATAAAAATTTAAACTTTTAATTTAATGTTTTTATTTGAAAATATTTTTGAAGTCTTTTTTAACCCAAAAAGTGGTCCATTTTACGAATTATATTTTTTTAACAAAAATTTTTGGGTATAACTAGATTTACATTTAAATATGATAAAAAAAACTCGTCGAAATTAATAATTTTGGTTTGCATTGAAGTCACAACATTGTAATGAACAATTATTATAATTATTTTTAAACTATTCAAAAATTAACAATCACGTTTTATAAAAAAAATAACATAAATATAAAACATTTTTATCATAAAAAGCATAATATTAATTACCTTTTCTAAGTAAATAATTTATTTGTCCCTTGCATTTTTACCATTTTTATAATTTTTATGATTTTTTTACTTACTTCAAAAAAAAAAACAAAACATAATAAAAATAATTAATTGTGCAACATTGAATCATTGACAGCGATAATATGAACTGAATATTTTTTTTCATAAAAATAATAAAAGTAAATAATATTAAAAATAATAACAATATAAAATACTAATATTTTTAATACAAAATTGAAGGTAATCCATATTTTTTTCTCTTTAATTTAACGATTCATTAAAGGTCTCATAAAAGGTCTTTGATAAATTTTTAAATTTTTATGAGAGATTTTTAAATTTATTTTGATTTTTCTTAGCGTGTTTTGAGTATTAAAAAAATGTGATTTGTCCCTGTGAAATGCAACAACATCAATCATTACAATGAATGTTCTTTGGCATCAGCATTTTTCTGTATTTTATTTTTTATTTTTTTTTTTCATTGTAATAACAAAGATAGAAAAGAGCCTTGAAATGTTACATTTTATATATTTATTTTGTGTAATATTAAAAAAAATGTTTAAAAAAAACAAAGTGTAATAAAATAGTGTGTATATTAGACATCAATGACGATAATGATGATGATGAACGACATGCAAAGTTTTTCTATGTTCCAAATACATTTTATTATTATTATTATTTGTATTGTTTTACCACCTACATTATGATTCTTGAAGTAATAATAAATAAAAAATATTTAATATGTGTTCCGTCATTCTCAAATAAAAAAAAAATCTTTGCAATTCTTGTGAGGAACATTAATTTTATTATTTTATGAGTATGTGTCTTTAAAATGACTTGAAATCCACGTATAAGTTGTCTATCATTTTTCTATTGCAATGCCTTGTTCAAATTTATCCTACACAGTCCTACGTGTCATAATGAAATATTTAATGTATGAAAAGTAATAAGAATATAATTAAATAACGATGTCGACGTGATGTCTAAATGATCTGTTTGAATTATGGATTTTTTATTGTTCTTTATTGAGGTTAGAAAAAAAATATCTATCAGATATTTCAGTTAATTAAAAAAGTGTATATCAGTTAATTGGATTATTCAATCATCAGATTTTATGAGTTGATTGAGGTGGGAGATTCAGCTTCAATTTTACGAGAAGGTCAGGGAGGTGAAAAATCTGAACTCGATTTTGAACATTTTCGCAGTTTTCCGTGATTTTGGAAATTTTTGCAGTTTCTGGCATCCCGCACTTTTTTCAAATTGATCAAATATTTGGTAAAACCGAAATTGACTAAGGGTTTTTGGAATTCAAAACGTCAATACTTTGAGTCAAACTTGATGTCGTAAAAAATTATACGTCACCAGACAAGAAATTTCCAAAACTCTCAATTAAAATTCCTATCGAAAGTAAACAATAAAAACCTGAAATTTCATCATTAACTCCTCAGATCCATTAAAACAACGTGTATCGTGTATATCAAAGACTTATCACTTGCTGAGTCATTTGCCGTCATTTGTTTTACTTTTGTTTATCAAATCACATTTAAAACTTCTCCAAAATTTTTTGACAAACAAAAAACTTATTGAATGGAATTCCAATTCATTATCAACAACGAAAAACACGCCATTTAAACAGGTTTCTTAATTTGAAATCTGATAAACGTATTGAAACCTAACCACAGTCAATTGACTTGCATATTTTAATCTAAATTCCATAAAAAAAACACACTTTTGAAAACAAGTTTTTCGCTCTCTTAAAAGGTTTGTTTATATATAGTATCATTTTTTTCTACAAAAATATTAATTTGTTTATAATTTTTATTCAAAATAACATTTTTTTTTTAAAAGTCATCGAATATGCTCACTATATTATGGTTTTAATTTTTCAAACACACAAAATCGTGTTATATTTTTTAACTCCTAAACTGGAGCAATGTTAATTGAGTTGCGGTTTCAATTTTTGCTGTAAATTTTAAATAAATAATATTTTTTGTGTTGTCTCGTGAAATACTGAAAATAAAATCATTTAATAATATATTGAAATTGAAAATTGATAACGTAGTTGCTTAACCTGCCCATTTAAACCTATTTGTTAGTTCATACGTATACAAACACAATACAAATGAAACATATTTACGTGCAATTTAAATGTAAATTTATTGCCCACTCCCAAAAAATGCCGATATAATAATAGTTATAATACAAAATAATAATATCAACTTGACATACAAAATTAAATTGATTTTAATAAAAAAAAGCACCTTATAATAAAATTAAATGGATATCACTATTTTATGTTTATTTAGATATGATTTTCAATTTGTATTGATTGTTAGCTATTTTGTTATTGATACGTGTTGTGTTAGATATGCACTTAATCTGATTAAAAAATGTTATAATGGTGTTTATGAAATTAAAGTTTTTAGAGTAATGTGGAATTGAGTGATTAAATGAAAATTTCAACATGAATTTCGATGATCTCTTTTGAAATCATTGATTTACTAGATCCAGCCTGAAAAAAGGGGAATTTTTTCCAATCAATGTCCCTTGTGAAGGTTTTTCATTTTTGCTCCATTTTGGTTGTATTAATGATTGTTCCTGATGAAAAAAATCTGAGAATTCATAAAGTGGCTTAAATCGTCATCATAGTTTCCTTTAGTTTAGCTTTATTATCCTCTTTTATTGAAGTCATTTAATCTGCATAAACTTTACTTCCCATTTACACATCGACAATTTTTTTATGATCAATATTTCAACAGCTGATTTTTTTTGTAAGTCTGGTTTGCTTAATATAACTCGAATTTTAACAGAAAAAATACTTTAAATTAGCTTAAAAAAATACAACAAGATGTATCTCAAAAACAGTAAAGCCACTTAAAAATTATACCAAGTCATAACGATGTTATAAGGTAATTAAGATTATTTATTTCCCACAAAATATGCGGAAATTACAACAAGAGAAACTGTAAAAAAGGTACATTAACACACACACACACTTCGCATCAATCAAAATAATTACCTGATTTTTTTTTTAAAGTCAAACAACAGATTTTTTTTTTAAATATTTTGTTAGGATTGCATGCGCGCTAGTTTTTTTTATCATCACTGTTAATAATTATTTTATTCCGGACCAAAAATTAACAAAAAAGTGCATTATTTCAATTCATTCATCGTCGTCATTGATTATTTTTAAGAGGCATCAAAGGTCTTCACGGTTATCAAAAAAAATGTTCATTAGTCCATTTAAGGATCAGTAATTTATAATAATAAGGAAATATCGAGGCATGATGACAACTTAAAAAAAAATTAACACACATTTTTGATAAAAACAAACAAAAAAAATGACACGTAATAAAACTCATCGTAATTCAAATATTTGTCCAAATAATTTTGAGAGGTTTTTGTCAAATAAGTGTAATAATAATTTGAATTTATGTAAAAAAAAAACCAAAATGATATTTCCTCTATTAAAATTCCGTTGAAATGATAATTAAAATAATAAACAAACAATCAACAATCATGTTTTATGTCCCATAAAAGTTTGAAATATTTTTATTATTATTTATTACATTGACAATTTAGTTTTTTTTTGTTTGATCAGTTAGTTCGTTTAAATTACAGTCAGTTAATATTATTTTGTTATTGTATTTTTTTTTGTCACTTTTTTTTGTGTGTTTTCAAAGTACTTTTTGTTTCTAATAATATTGAATGAGAATTAAGAAGTAACACTGTATAAAATATTCTTTAAAATATCTTTATATTTTTTTTCATATTTGCAAACAATGGACGTCCTCCAAATTAATATTAAAATAATTTTTGTAATAATAATTTTTATGTGGTTATGTTGATGGTTTGTAACGTATTAAAAATGTTCGTAGTATTTGAATTTGTGCAGTGTTTTTGAATGTGCGTGTCAATGAAATCATTTTTATCGTTTTAAAGGTTTTTTTGATAAGGTTGATTTTTTTTCTAATTTTAACTTGTTTTATTGATTCAGCAGCTTAAGAGGGTATTTTGAAGGTGAGCACGAGAGCCTGAAAAGAATCAAAAAAACACTTAAAACATTAGTACAAAAGTTTACAAAATTTTTTAATTTTTTGGTACATTTCGTTAGAAAAAATGCACTATTACAGACGGTTTGCCCGTCGTCATGTAACTCTGTAAGTCCGTTTCATTCATAACTCCGGAATAGTCCATTGGATTGTTGGATAGAAGATGTCATAAAAATAAAATATAACTCATTTGCTTAAGATTGGGCTCAAGAGCCTCCACAGCCTAAAAACCGTTAAAAACGGTTAAAAATTTTTAAAATCGCTTAATTTTTTTGTTGGATAGAAAGAGCTACTGAAATGAAATTTAGTAGACTAGCTTTAAGATTGGGTTATAGAGCCTGACAATTTTAGACTAAAACCCCACTCCTGATTCTACTGATGCATTCTCTTAACAATATTAAACCTCGTATAAAAGATAACGTTAGTAACAATGATGATTCATTCAATGGTCTCGTTTATTGTGAAAAAAAAAACTAGAATTATTGTTCGATGACTGGGAAAATCGTGCATCGTGACTTGTTGCAATAAGAATACAAAAGTGCACTTTAAAATGTTTTGAAAATTATTAGTTGATTTGTTTATATTTGTAACCATTCATTATTTCAGTAGTTACACTGAACACATTTTAACAAAGCTAAAACATCATAATATTATTGTTTTGCATGAAAATCAGAATTACAAACAGGATTCTTATGGTAAGCAATGTGACTTAGAACGTCATGTCAGTTTATCAAAGTTAGAAAAACGTGAGGTGTTTTATATTGAAAATAAAGAACATTAAGGTGAAGGTGTCTTAGAATGAATTTGAAATCAAAAGTGCAAAAAATTGTGATAATTTTAATTAAATTTATTATTTACTAGTAAAAAATAATCAATTCAATATATTTGTTTTTTTGAATATTTTACAGTTTTTACCATCAAAGTTACTCAAAATTCATGTCTTTATTTGGCGAAACAGCGAACAAACCACAAGAATTAACAATGTGACAATAATTGATTCAATTGTGAACCAAAGCCGATTAAAATACATAAAAGTAAAACTTTTAATAAAGAAATCAATGACCGATCGATGACTTTCTCATACATGTGTGATTGGAAATGTGTGTTTTTTTTTTAAATAAATAAAATAAAATAAAAGTGAAATAAAATAAAATAAATGCAATAAAATGTAACAAAAAAAGTGGTTTCAGTGAGAAAACATGCGAATTTATATAAATTGTGATAGGATTTGAATTTTTTTTTACTAATTTTATGGTGAAATTACGATGTCTTCAGTGCAATTACCTTTATTGATAGCTATTGACAGACAACAATTAATAACAAAGAAAATCAAGAGAAAAAGAAGGTGAAACCGCGATTTTTGCGAGTTTTTCCGGTTTCTCAAGTTTTATTATAAAATTTAATAGAAAAAAAACAAAAAAATATTTTATTACAAAAAAAAATATTAAATTCCAATGTGAAAGGAATCAAACACAACACAAAAAAAACTAAAGCATTTCAATATGGGCAATTATTTAAATATAATACTTTGCTTATTATTGACCAGCAATATCTACGTACAGATAATAAGTGGTGCGAATATAAATATTATTAATAATAATAAAAATACAACAAATTCCACTAAAAATACTTCAAATGATGATGACGATTCAACATCAAAATCCACAACTATCACGTTGCTGGGTGCAGTGAACTCAACAAAGTCAACCAGAAATCGTCATAACAACAATGGATCAAATACGCAAAATATTCACAGTAATAATAAAGGTAAGTTACAAATTGAAATTGAACTCAACACTTGACATTGCATAATAATTTAATTTCCGATATAATTCAACGAAAAAAAAAACTGATCAAATTAACTTGTTATTTAATTTAATTTGAAATCAGTTCGATTCATTATTTTATACATTATTCATATACATTTTTTTTATTTTATGATTGAATTGTGATTTTTTTTTAAGTGTAATAACAAACACTCCCTTATTCTTACTGGTAATAATAATCATAATAATACATTGTCGGAAGTAGTCGTATTACTGTTTTTATTACGTATAACAATGAGTAAGGTTCGTCTTTTGTGCGCTCATTGAACTCTTTTATTCTGATTTATTGATAGTTCACTTGAGACAAAGGTAGTTTTTTTAACTTAAAGGGTAAGGACGAGTTAATTGTGTGATTTCCTCTTCACGGTATCTTGTTATCTGTGAATTTGCGTTATAAATGTCATTACTTCATATTGAAGAGCGAGGTTTTCAAACATGTGGGCTTTTACTTGTATAAAATATGGATTGAGTTGATAATAAAGTCGCAATATTTAAATTCAGTTCAGTTTCAGTTTAAGGACTGGCTTTGTGTAGACTAGGTTAGTTAAGGTTCTACAAAGGCGTCACCATGGCTTAGAGGAGCCTCATTTTGTAATCACAACTGAATCGAGGAAGAATCAAGGCTTTGGAGGCTTATTCTTTAGCCATGTTTCAAGTCTTAGACTGTCTCATAGGCTCCTCTACACTGAAAGCTGAAAACGCCTCGCAGTACAAAGTGACTTGCTCCGCAGACGGAGATCTTTGATTGACGCTTACAGGGCATTTAATGAATGAAATTTTTATCGCATTTCTAGTTGATTTGGAACAAGAATTCGAGTATTATGGGCACTCTTTTAGTCTATTCATGCGGGGTATTTTCAACTTAGAGTGTAAGGCTTACAAGAGGTAATAGTCCGTTTTTCGAATTCAGATCCAGATTTATAAGGGTTATTCAAGAATTTTCCATTATGCCCACATGACTTCTCTAGTTGTTGATGTATCTGAGTTTTTCGTTTTCCACCTGCCTTTTCTAGTCTTAAATCAACTCTTCCCCTTTATAAGCCATCTCACTTACCATCACTTACGCCAACACAGATTCAATTCAAATTTCCTCTCTGTAATTGAAATTGAAAGTCACGAATAAATAACCTGCAAAAAATATAAGTGTAACAATAAATCTTAACATTAACTTACTACTCAATACCTGATCAATCAACTTAATTACGTAATAACTTAAATTAAAATAAAAAAATGGTCAACATTATTGACCGATTCACTTAACAAGCATAACTAAATGGATTGTTTACCTTTTTTATTAATACTACCATTATTTGAGCTGATTTGTTTTTTTTCTGTTCATCTCGACTTATTCTCCCATCAAATCAAGTGGAACAAAATAATTAACAACAATCTCTTAATAAAATTAGTGGAAGGTTAATCACCTGTACGACGATTTTCGTTTAAGGCAATAGAAAAACAACAAAGAGAGGCATTGTAAAGTAAAATTATTCTCAGGATTACAAAATAAAATTCTATCACAGATAAAATCAAGTGGAATTTATGTAACATTTCAATACAATCATAAATTGATTGGTACATTGATCTCAATTTTAGCCCCAAAACTTGATTAGAATGTAGCCGTAAGCATTTAAAATATTATTTTATGTAATTTAAATATTCACAAATGAATAATGAACTTACAGAATTTGATAATTTATTTGTTATTACATGTGTATTGAAATATTTTTCTAATCACTAAATCGATTTAGGCGAAAATGAATTGAAACGAGTTCAAATCTTAATTAAAATTCAAATGGAGACGCCTGTTTTTTTTTCATTTAATTTAATTTAACACTGTAAAAACTCATAAAATTTTAAATTTCAAATTTCAATAGAAAAATTAGCAGAAAACAAATAATAAATGTCATTTGAATATTTACAAGTAAAATACAGGTTCTTGCCAGTTAAAATACCGCTTGTAAAAATATAAAATATGTGATCACTTTATGAAAATTTGTCTCTTTTATTATGTTTTGTTAGAGTTTATTTAATTTTGCACAGATACACATTGAAATAGTAATAAATAGGAGTAATAATAACAAAATTAAAATATATTTGCATTATATAAATTTATCTCGCTTCAGGCGTTTTGTTGCCATTAAATATTAGTTTTTTTCTTCATATTTTTGTGTGTGTCTCATTTGTGCAAAGGTCTGTCATAAATAACTGTAAAGTGTATAAAATATGCTTGAGAGACCTTGGACCACTGAATATTTGTGTTTTATTGGATTACTTTTTTTATTTCTTTATTATAAATTATGATTATTAACAGAACTTGAATAAGCAAATAAATAAACACATGAAACAATTTTGGCAAATGCAATTAAATTTCGATGGAATTTTTGTGCGTGCAATTAATGATTTTGGAAGGTTTATTTTTTGTCGGAATATCAAACAACATAACTAAGATATTTTTTGCTTGTATACGGAAGGAGATATTTGTGGTGCATTGGCATGAAAAATTGACTCACGCAAATCGATTTGATACTCGCATGTAAGTAATTTGAAGTATGAGTCAGGTACTTTAAGTTGAGTTCCAAAGTACAGAAACAATATCTGAGTAAATTCATTTGAAAAAGTCTCTGTCATGGTCTTTAACCCTTTTCATCACACTAATTGATGAAACACCCATAAAACATAACCTTCACCAAGGTTCAATTTCGGTTTCAGATTAGTCAATTTTTAATTATCATTGATCACCATTAATGTGAACTTGAATTCATTAGTCCAACTTAAAATTTAAAAGATTAAATCCAAAATTAAAAATACAGTTATTCAATTTTAATTTCAAGTTGCAATGTCAAGTTCATTTAAAAAAGTAAAAAAAAAACTGATTTCAATCAATTTTATCTCACTCATTTATTTATATTTTAATTACGAAAAATTACATCTCATCAAAATATAGGAATGCCTCTAATCACCTTTTTCCTCAATGATGGTAATCAAAATTAAATATCGAAATACAAAAAAACATGCAAATGGTTTAACACTAAAATGATTATTATTAATATTTTTTTTTTTCATTTTAATCAGTAAATTAATCAGCAATTTACAAAGTTTGTTTTTTTTTTAAATTAAAACTTCTTCTATTTTGATACAATTTTTTTGATTGATAAATATCTTGATGCAGGTTCATAACAATGAATGTTAATTTTGAGATGCAGTAAATAATTGTTATTTTAACACTCTCATGACCTTATCCTATTTTTTGCCTTGTAAAAATATGGGTATCATTTAAGCTTGTTGTTGTTTTATGCACCCGTGTATAAATTAAGCATAACAAAATCAAATTCAAAAATAAAATAAAATTATATGATGATCAAGAGCCGAGGATAATTATAAGTTGTTTAAATGTTTTTTTTAATATACATGTTTAATTTAAATTGTGTTGTTTCTTTTCTCGAAAATTTTTAATATGAACCTGTGTGGAGCTTTCTTATAAATATTGATGAATTTGATATGTTTCATTAAAAAAAATCAACTTTGCATTATGAGTGTTAATTGGATAAGTTTGGCATTTGACTTTGAATTTGAAAATAAATTTATGGTGAAATATACGTGCGGGAATCTAAATTAAATGATTATTATTTTTTTTAAATTAATAACAGATTAATGAAGTGCACTTCTGTCACATTTGATGTGGTTTGATGAAAATTAACCCTTTGACACACTGAGGGTGTATAGAAAATGTGAGTATTGTTATACGAATTCCTTCGAAAAAATGGTTAATAAACGGCCTCAAACCTTAGCTACCCTATTATTTTTGATTAAACTAATCCCGCTTGTAAATCACTCAGATCAATGAAAAATACAGGGTGATTTTTATTCTTTCTGGTGATCTTTTTCGTGCTTTGAAGCACCCGTGCCTGCTCTTCTTTGATTTTTTTACACTTTTATATTCTTTTTGACGCCTGTTTGATCTTTCTTGCACTCTTTGTTACCCTATTTTGCTGTTCATTGCTTTGCTTTGCAATTTTTAGCATTTGCAAAATTGTCAGGAAAAATTTGGGGCTCATTAACGCTGATTTTTCTGCTCTAAATTGGTAGAAGTCAATTTTTGAATGACATAAAGTTGATATAACCCTCTGTGTGTCGAATATAAGTCAGTTTAACCCTTCGTCGCCTTTTTCAGGCATTGTAATTCCAAATTTCAAATTAATTGCATATTTTCAAGGCTCACTCATATATGAAATCAGAAGTGTGTAAGGGTGTAAGATCCCCATAAATACTGAAAAAGTCCGTTTTGACTCACATTCAGTTTTTTTTTCTCAGACATCTTTCCTTTGCTCTGATGACCATGAAAAAATTAACCGATAAAAATTTACAGTTAATACTTTTTTTAAAGAAAAATGTGACCTTGCAATTCACAATTCAACCATTAAAACGCACCTTCTTCCAATTCTTTATTGTTATTAATTTTGATTATCAATCTTAAATCATATCATCGCGAACATTGAATTCAAATTTATGTCCATATTTTCGAAGATTAATGCGAGAGAAGATCTTATCATCGATCTTTTTGTTTAGCGAAATAAGAGAAAATATGAGAAAACGATTTGTGTCAATGCACTCGGCATTAATTTAATTATAAATTTTTTTACAAAAATGGATATTATCTCATTTAAACATTAAATTTTGTATCATGAATCAATGAAATTTATTTAAGTCGATAAAAAATGAATAAATCAAAAAAAAAAATACAGTTAATTTATATGCTAATAGTTGTAATAATAGCAATAATAATAATGAAACACTGTGTAAACAAGGCATATTTCGATTTTTTTTTTATTAATGATATTTAAAAATATGGATTGAAAACAGATGTTATTTTACCATATCGGTCACACAATACACTTGATGACCTTTAATTACGTATTTGTTGCATTTATAAAGGTAATTCATTGCTCGATGTCTGTACGTTGCTGTGTGTGTGTACATATGGTATGTCGTGTGTTGTCTGCCTTGATTGATAAATTTCACTTTTAAATAATCGTAAAATTACTGACCTGCCAAATATTTAAATACCGTAACCAAAGTCCCTTTTTGATGCACTTTATCATCATCGTCATAATCATCATCATACATCACTTAAATACATGTTTCAAATAAAGTGCACGCAATTGTCTTGTCTATTTCTAGTACGTATTGTTGTTGATTGAGGTCAAAAGATAACAGTTTTGCAAGTACACAGTTGGGTTGTTGGTATTTATTATTAAATTGAATTAAAATTTATAAAAATGTGTGACTCTGACCAAATGCAGAGTCTTACCTGGGTTGTATTATTATATGGAATAATTATTATTTTGTGTATTGTGTAACTAATATTATTATTA
Organism: Culicoides sonorensis; assembly: GCA_900002565.1. NCBI lineage: Eukaryota > Metazoa > Arthropoda > Insecta > Diptera > Ceratopogonidae > Culicoides > Culicoides sonorensis. The sequence goes on from LN483430.1 coordinate 635,191, forward strand.
TTATTTTTTTTGTCTTTGAATTAAAATTTAATGTTAGACAATAGATGATTAGGTTGGACAGTTACAGTACTTAAAATAGTTGTTACTTATCATTAAACGTAAAATATTTTTGGCACTCTAATGCTCAATAAAATTTAGTTAAAATTAATATTATTGAAATACTTAAAAATGATGTCTTCGTTCAATTTCAATAGGTTTTTTTTTAAATTTTAATTTAATCTTTTTTTTCAATGAGACACGTTTACGATATGCCAAACATAGATAACTTCAAATCCATTTACAAGTACAATAGACGATAATTATTTTTTTTTTAATGCTAAAACAAAATACTTTAAGGTATCGCGATATGTTTTGTAGTTGTGCAAAATTGTCTAATAATAATAAAATTTTGTGATTGAATCAATGAAGCAATAAGTCTCGCGTTGCTAATCGTTTTTATTTTGTTTTTTTTTTTGTAGGTAATAACGTTTTGTATATTTTTTTCTAATTTGAATGAGAATATTTTTGTTTGATTCAAATCTGTTTTTGTATTGTACTGGAAGTCAATTAATTACATCAGCTGATAAAATTCATTGCTTATTTTTTGTTTTAGTGAAAAATATTTGCTATTGTAAGTAATTTGATCTTGTGACTGTAAAAAAGTAGCTGGCTAACCACACGTGGAAAAAATCAAATGTAAGATTTTTGATGGAATCATGCAAAAAAATGTTTTTTTGAAAGTTCGCCAAATGGAAACGCCTGGCTTTCACTAAAATTTTGTTTACAAGTCTTCAGTGGCTTGAAATGCAAAGGGGGTTTTTTGAAGAACAGATTATAAATTTTAACACATAATTTAACGATTTTTGAGTAAAAAATTCATAATTCGTAATCGCGACGAGAATAGCGTATCAGTAGTCTATCAAAGTACAAATCGTACGTTTTGAACAATTTCCATGTAAATTATAAAACTTCTTGTATGTTAATTGATTTTTTTTATCACTAATAACATTTTCAATTAGCAAAATCAGTCATAACAATGTAAATTTTCTTGTTTACGCTTGTTCATTATAATTATTAGTTCCTATCTCCATAGTCAAGTTTTTTTTTCTCAGATATTTAACTTATATCTGTTTTACTGTAAACAATAAATTATTGACAAAACAACTCTAAGCTTAAAAAAATATTCTAGTTCATGTTTTATTTTTTTCACGATAGAATCAACCAAACATTCAAGAATCGCATGAAATTTATCAGAAGCCCTATCTAACGATATAATAAATAATATTAAAATTGCAGTTTATTTCATATATTTTTTACACTATTTATTAAAATAATAATAATAAAAGAGACACTCATATTAAAAACAAAACAACAACAAAAAAATAGTGAACGGTGTTTAAATATAACACATATTTATATGCAAAATCTAATAAATTATATGTACATTTAATGCTTTACCTCATAAACTAACGTTAAACTGTGTTATATATTTTAATAATTTTCCCATAACTTGATTTAATGTTATTTTATTTCAACTTATACTGTATCAATTTTCAATCGATTGTAAATTAATAAAAATTGGGAAAGTGTAGGTATTACATGTAACATGAAAGTGCATTTTGATGAAAATTGACTGATGATGCTCTTTCTCTCTGATTGACAAGATTTGATTATCTCAAAGTTTGTTACTTTCACATCCTCTGGTTTTCGCTCTCTTTCTGTCTCTCTGTTTATTTTGCTCTTTTTCTAAGTATATTTCGCTCTCTTTTGCTGTTTCTGTTTCTTTCGTACCCTTTGAGTCTTTTTACACTTGCTCTCTGTTTCTCTCTCTTTCTCTTATTCAATTAATATTCATAATTTAAAAAAAAAATCTGTGTTCAGAACGCAAGGACTCAGTCTCGTCTCAAATCGTTTCTATGCTCCATTTACCCATGCAACAAACTGACGGACAGGAACTTGAAAAGCGCATTTTTTGCATTGAAACACACAATAAACCCACACTGAAATCCAGTTTATTCACAGAAAAAAATAAGTGTAAAATGTAAATTTGTAATGTGATGCGATTAAAATATAAAATGTGATTAATGGATTTATTTAAATATTGTAAATCCTTTTTGTTTTCATTGTTCATACTTATTAGAAAGTCATCTATTAAAATTATTAATATAACGTAATCCCTCTCTCTTTCTATCTCTGTCATAGACACTCAATCAATAATATCCATACAAATCGTTGATGTAACAAATTATCGATAAAAATTCATATTGAAAAAAAAAAATTTAAAATAAATCACATAAGTCTTGTATTTAATTGAATAAAATTTTAATTTTATTTTTTTTAAAGTGGATGACTGTTAAAATCTAGTGCAATAAATTAACATCATGTAACATTTTGCTTGTTAGATATTAAAAAATACAAGAAGTTATAATTAGAAAGATACTGATTTAATTATCAATGCAAATAAATATCCGTTTTTATTTACTATATTACGACCGATAATTATCTAGTTTTGTAGTATTATTAATGATGGTGTTGCAGGTCGTTATTTAAAGAAATAAGAGAGTAACAGGTGGTATGAGAGACCTTTCTATATTTATTTTTAATTTTAATGTAAGACTTCCTTATGATTTACCGCAACGCCCTTCATTATGCAAAAAAGAGTTATGTCTGTTGATTACGCTGATGATGATGATGATGCTTTGAGGCACATTTCTTGTAAATGTAAATAAGTTTTATGTAAATATGCAATTTTACAGGAAAAATTAAAATGATATGGATCTTCCTCATTTAATTTATACAATGAGTTTTGTATGATGTTGTTTTCTTTTTTTCAAGATTAAAGGCAATGGAAAAATTTGCCCATACCTGAAGAAAAGATTACTTATCTTACTACCTTATCCGGCTCTGCAACTATACCAAGAGCTGTTTGATCTGCTTTTCCAGGCTTCGATTCATCGCCCTTTAGATCAACCCTTAGCATAACTACCGTCTTGGTATCTTCTGATTAGAACCACTGGAGCACAGTCTTTGCCTACTCGTGTTAAGTGGACTGCAAATGGACTCTATTGATGACCTGGGACCAAGCTTCTATAGACGCCCTGTAAATCTGAATCTGAGTTTCCTCAATTACTTTTTCATTCGTTTTCAGACTCTGAGTCTTGCCTACTTGTTCTATCGCTTGATAAAAATGTAAACCAGACACAGAATCGTCCATTTTTGACAAGGCATATGCGCACAAAAACCTTCCAGCTCTGTCGTCCGAGCTGATAAATTGAAGAGAATGAATGCCCACAGAATTTCAGCATATTGATAGTGAAAAGCTGATTTTAATTAATTTCAATAAAAAAAAAATTATAATTGACTGAAATCAATTTATGTTAATTAACCATTGATAGGACAATAAATTAAAATACCGCGTATCAGCTAATTAATTACAATCACATAATGACGTGCTGTCATAAACTATAAATATTATCAATAAATGCAAATTATTATTCTCTTAAGGCAGTGTCTCCATTTTTTTTTTTAATTCAATTTATTATCATTAAATCATTCCTTGTGTTAATGTACAAAAAAAAATAAAATTCAAATTAATTACAATGAATTTTTATAGTCTCCTAAAAATTACCATGCATTAATGTGAGAAACAACTAAAAAAAATCTTGCAGTTGACACATCTATTCATATCAGAATTCGTGATCAATTCTCACATGCATTTTCAAATTACATTGTGAATAAATTTTTACTTTTATAACTTATTACACACGTACTCTTTAAATTTGCGCTGGTTGTTGCTTCAAATAAAAAAAAATACTTGGATTGTGTGATGCATGAATAACAAAACGACATTTTTTATTTTTTGAACAATTGGCAACATCATATCTATATACATTTTTTTTTGTATTTTTGCTCAAAAAAAAATTAAAATTGAATAAAAATAACAACAATATACTTGTCCCATATAACAAAATAATACTATAATATTCAGCTGTTTTGAAAACAATGCGTAGGAAGACCATAATTTAACATAAAATAATATATTATAATATACAAAATATTCAATTGCATGCATCAAATAAGCATTATTATCTTTTGCTGTGAACTGAAACCCTGTGTATGTTTGTGTGTGTATTTGTTTCTATATTAGAAAAAAAAACAAATTATGTGTAATCTTTACAATAGTAATGCTAAAATAAAATAAAATAATATTGGCGTATCATTTCCTGAATAAATAATTAAGTAATCTGTGTACGATGTAAGACGTATGTGTGTGTAACAATTTCAATTAAATTTGCAAAATATTTGTTGTTTATTTAAATTAAAATTCAATTACTTTTTTGAAGCTGAGTGCTAATTTAAATTTCATGCTAATTTTAAAATAATTATAAAATGAAATGAAAGCTTAAAAAAATGAGTTTGTTTCACTTTAAATTGAAAGACTTCTTTTTTTTAAGAATCATAAGAGACGAACCCAAATAGAATTTTTTTTAACTGCATTTTTAACCCATTAAAAACCAGTAGTAAGGAACAAAGGTCCCAGGCAAATCAGTTTTTAGGAGACACTTTTTAAGAGACGCCATTTTGCGAGACACATCAAAAAAGCCCTGATTAAGGAGCAGGTAGTTTTGGCGAGCAATTCAAAAAAATCAAATTCTGAGAGACACTACAAATGTGTTAAAATTGTGAGTAAATTGTGTAATTGTGTAAAATAATTTGAACCATTTATCTGATACCTGTGCCAATGGTTCATAATTGTACAGTACAATACTCGTACAGTTTACACACATAAAAGTTCTGTACGTAAAAATTTCATATTAATATCGGTGTATTTGCAAATTAGCATCATTCAGTGTTAGATTTTCATACTATATAGGAGAAAATTTAAAATTTCATATTAATATCGGTGGATTTGCAAATTAGCATAATTCAATTTAAGATTTTAATACCATATAAGAGAAAACGATGGAACCTCAGGCAAAAAAAATTTAGGATTAAAAGCGGTGGTAACCTAACACGCGAGGAGGCCGAAAAAGAAATGGAAAACTTGTTGGGCGGAGTGGATGCCGAGAACATCAATATATCTGAAGATGTGGTTGAACAGGCTTCTACTTCTGGTGTCAGTAATACTAGATTTCAATAAGGATGGTTCATAACTTAATAACTGGTGGATTTTTCAATTAATTAATTGAAAGTCCGGAGAAATCATAATTTTGAATATTTACTTGAAATCCAGTTTCAAAGCCAAATATTCCTATAGTTAAGGACTGCATATCTCGTAAATGACGATCAAGATTTTTTTTTAAACATAAAAAGACAAATAATTCGAATACTCATTGTAAATATTAAGAGTATTTTTTTTTCGAACTTTTACTTATGACGATTTAAAGTAAACTAGCAATATCATGTAATAATGATAAACAAGCCCAACATTTATTGCATTGAGCAAAACCTAGAAGAAAAAACTAAAATCTTTTGTTTTGTAAAACAAAAATAATTTTAATTTGCCTTAAAATGTTCACAATGGGGGCAGTGGAATTGAGTTTCTTCTTCTTCCACATAGAATTCTGTGTCACATTTGCAAATATATAAATATTCACTCATTGTTAAAAAAAATTGGATAAATAATAATGATTTTATCAAATCCGTCTTTGAAGTTTGAGTTCTAAATTAGAAATAAAATCTGTTTAAAAATAATTACGTAAAAAATCAATATTACAATAAACAACATTTTGAATCAAATAAAACTAATGGCTATTAATTAAAGTTTTCAAGTTCAATTTCCGAGATGACATAAGGACACTCTTCGAATCATATCACATTGGTCAGCTCACCAGGAAAGTTTTTCTCTACCTATAGGTAATGCCCTTAATTCAACTAAAACTTCAAACTAGAAAAAATTTCATGTCTGTTGGTGCTTCACAATCATTATATTTTTGATATTGACATCTAATGGGTTAAATATCAAACTTCATTCTTTCAAATAATTTTTTCGATAAAAAAAACCATTTTTCATACATTTTTTTTTGTAAATCTGTATTAAGTTGATTGCATTCATGTGATCAGAATTTATCATCACACTTACGCCTCTAACCAAATTATTTCAATTTGAATACAATACAGAGATTAAAATAAATTCGTAATAATATCATTATCATTAAGTTAATTCAAGAATCATGAAACTTCCATCTTTAAAAATAACAATAATTCTCATAATAATAATAATATTTTTTTCTTAATATTTATTCTTAAATTAATATAAATTGCATTTTTTTTTGATGTTGTTAAAGAGAACTTGAGGTGTTCAAGAATCGTGTTGAAATGTAATTATTTATATGATTTAGTGTTTTGATCATTTTTTTTTTAATTTACGCTAAAAGGCGTTTGCTTACCCTCAGTGTGGGGATTAAATTGACTTATTACAAAAATATTTTCTTTATTCTTTATTTTACCGAGAGCAATTGAACTTAGTTCAAGAATTTCTGTTAGAATGCATTTAATATTAAAAAAGGACATTAACCTTATTTTTTTTCTTTTGTTATTAGAATCGCCCCAGGTGTCATCACACACGTAATTTTTATAACATTTTTTCTTCTTAAATGTGATGATAAGTTCATATTGCGTTGTTTCATTAAAAAATATTATGCAAAAAAAAAATAACATATAAAAATATTAAACAATCATCATGTTTGGATGCAATACAATTTTGAAGCAATAATTTGCATATGGTATACAAATATTATATTTTATTGATTGCATAATTCGTTACAAAGAAACATAATTTTTATAATATATGTATTGCATATGAGTTGTGTGATTTAAATGCATACATGGATGAAGTTTTAAAATAAAATGCAATAAGACACAAATAAATTGAAAATAAAATAAAATGAATGATGAATCAAATGTTAATTTTTTTACTGTATTTGACTTTTTGATGTTGAAATGAGGCGATTTTTTGTAAATTAAATTCAATTGATTCAATGCAGATTATGCAGTGCAATGTTTGGTTTTAAACATATACGAGATAATTTTATGCATTTTTGGTCACATGTGCCAAGAGGTCCAAAAAGGTATGGTGTCAAATTTCATCGTTCAAAAAGAATTGGCAGTGCAATGCAATGCTGTCTTCAGATTGAGCCCAGAGCTTTAAATTGGTCACAAATTCAAGTTTCATCTGAAAATTTATGGGCCGCCAGAACCACCAATTCCAGCGCCGAAATTAAATACCAATCTGTCTCTGGGTCATAAACATAAAAGAGCTCTGAGCCGACAATATCTTTCCATTTCATCTCGTACCCACATTAATTAGTATATCAAATTATACTTCTAATATCCCTTCTTACTGAAAAAACCTCATTAAAATTCATATAACTAAGAAACCACATGAATGATCACTGCATCAAAAAAAAACTTGAAGGTGATCAATAATTATTTTAATCCCAATTTAATTAAATTCAAAGCCCTTAACTGAATCACAGTAATTCTCTCATAACATTGATTTAATATCTACAATAATTTACTGCCTGTCAATCAAAATTGCCTACTTTAGCATAATATTTTCTTTAATTCATAATAATTCATATACAAAATATAGACAAACTACACCTACTCACGCTTCAAATGTAAAATTTAATAAAAAAAGTGTACACAACAAAATCCTATGAAATGAAAATCATTCACGTCCAATTCCTATTTTAAGTAAAAATTTTTATATTTAAAGTAACAGGTTGCATGTAAAAAGTAAATAGTACATCACTAGTTCTGTGTTGTAACGAATATAAAAAAACCTTGTAAAAATAGAGTTTTTACAACGATTTTAAAGTAACAATAATAGTAATAATAAAAGTAACAACTACAACTGAAGTCTCAAAATTAAAAATTTTCTGATTTTATTTTATTTTTTCTAACATTAGAAGGAAAAAAAATCTGAAATAAAATTTCAATATAAATATAGCTGGTCACGCATTGATGTTTTAAAATTGAAAATCATTATTTTTTGTACATATTATTCTACATTACACTAACATGTTGTTTTCTATTAGACCAGAAAGCTACTAACTGCATCATGAATGTATGTTGTGAGTGTTATTTTGTTGCAATATATTTATTCTACAAATGTTAAAACAATACTCTTTTCAATTGAACTGTTTTAATGCTGTTTTACTGTTAAATGAAATATATTTATTTATTATTATTTTTTCACTCTCAATTATATTTATTTTTATATGTTATTTTAAATTTATTTGTATCTGAAAAAAAAGATACATTGTGTATGTATTTCAACAGTTTAAGACAATTTACAATAAATGCATTTAATGTTAAGTATGTAGAATATCAGGTAAAATGTGTTTCTTTTACTTTGGTTAATGGATGTGAGTCGTAGTAGCAGTTGCAGTTGCAGAATTGAATTTGTTCTCACGGATGTGTAAAATTTTGTATTTAATGTATTAGGTAGCTCATTTGAGAGTTGAACGGATTTTTTTAAGCTCAATTTTTTGATAATTCGATCATTACGTACGAAATTGAGATAAGACCAGCTCTAGCCTTGGTCTCGGCAAGAATTTTTTTTTTATTTATTTTATTTTTTCTCTTCATAAGACCACCAGTGACCCACAATGGGTCCTTGAAGGTATGTCTTTTATCTAAATGAAACTTAAATCTATTTATCTATATAATGCAAATTATTTTTGATATTGGTCTACGTTATCGGCTTATCCTAAAGACCTCTACTTTTTGGTGCGTAAATGCAAGTGGAGTATCTTGCTACGGTGCGGTAGTATCAATTTTTTCTGCTCTATACAGATTGGTACCAGCTGTTGATCAAGTGCCATGGTGTGTGTTCTGCTTTTTTATCGCACTATATAATCCTATCAGGAGAAAACTACTGTATATAGTACTGATGATTGTCCGCTCAGTATCGAACCCAACCCATCCAGTTGCAAAGCGAATGTTTTAACCACTGGACCAATGAAGCGGATTATTGATTATTGGATTGAACTCCAGAGATTCCAGATCATTGAAATCATTCAGCGCTTTTTCCTTCCAGTTTCTATCTTTAAATCCTTCTACCCTCAAATCTGCTTCGATGATATCAACCCATCTTACTTAGGATTTTTCTGGAAAGTTTCGCTGGAGCCCGACCGTTGCCCATTTTATTGGAATGGCCTACTTGGGTAATGTTTCACTTTCCATCTCATAGGTGCCAAGTCTAGTCCTAGAAACCCCTAGAACTGTGTCAACTTAAATTTATCTTTTCAAGAAATGGCTCTAATAAAACATTGAAAATAAAAATTAAATTTATTACTGACCTCATCATATTACCATTTTGCCTTTCTATTACAAAATAAATCATTTTACCATGATTTACACAACTAACACACAGATCTCACGGTTACTTCCCTTAAGTATAATCACTGAAAAATAACAAAATAACGATTATCTTTGAACCATGATTATAGTAAATAGCTCTATTAAAATCAAATTTTAATTTTGAACACAAAACTATTACAAAAAAAAACGATACTTGACCAAATAGATCACATCAATTTAAACACCCTGTGGGTTTTTCTAATGTCACTTTGCGATCCATCGATCTTTCATGAAAATGATTGATTGTGTGATGAAATTTAATGGTGATGAACAAATACAATCAAGGTGACTTTCAATCTGTGAAACATAAAATTACAAGAAAAAAAATTGTAATTGCTTAAATTCCATCGCATTTTAAACATCGTGATTGATTGATTATTTCCGAATTTAGTAATTTTTTTTTTAAATTAAATTTAAAAATTTAAGTTAATTTTTTTCTGCATATGAATGTGCTGCGAAGTTATATGTTAATTTTTTTTAATTTAATGTTAATGTTAATTATTTTCACTTTCAAATAGTTCAAAATTAGTTAAAATGTAAGCAAAAAAGGTGATCATTAGTGATGGTTTTTATGTAAAAATTTTTATAAACTTAAAATCATATGTCAAATTGCAATAGTTCTCACGATTAAAGTATTTGTGTTTTGAAAAATCAAGTTAATCGTCACTTCTGATCAAAATCAAATTGAATTCTCACGCCATCGACATGTAAAATCCAATGATATAAAATTGAATTAAAATTTGATTAAATCTTGTAATTTTTTTAATGATTTTATGTTGACATCATGTATATCATTAGGATGACATTGCTTCTGATTTTTTTGAACGCATTATAAAATGTGATTGGCTTAAAATCAATAATTTAAAACTAATTCGCAATTTTAACTTAAAATATTTCCGCAATTATCAATTTCATCCGTAGATATCATAAAAATACGAATAAAAAAACTTGCAAAGTGTACAAATCTAAAAAAAAATTACAACAAAAAAAAATCTGCAACACCTGAAAGTAAAGTCAAATGTAACTTATTTAAGAAATTCAAACATAATGCCAGAATTGAAAATAAAACTCAATTCACCTCAGCTGTGCGTAGACAAAATAGCACGTTTTCTTGTGATTCTCGATTATAATTTCAACCTATAATTTAGGTTGAGACGAATTGACATAAGCCCATTTTTCAAGCTTTAAAAGTAATAAGGTCAAATTTATTTACGCGATTGATCTTCCTCAAGGTCAAATTATTACAAAACCTAAATTCATTGAATTGAAATTGATGTAAATTTGTAATTTCAATATTAATATTTTTCATTACAAACACAATTACAACACATTAATTATCTTCTTCCTTTCTCATAGAGGCACTGCCTTACAGACAAAAACAATAACAATAATTATTATTCTCTCAAAGATAAATGTAATCGTATAAAATAAATAAATTACATATCATTAATTTTACAAGATTCACGAATTCATTTTTGATAACGAAAACAAAAAATATTGCACGAGTACACGTGTTTCAGATTGTCCATGAAATTATTTAATATTTTCAGTAATAAAACCGACAATTTCAGATAAAACACACGGAAACTAATTAAAATTTTGTGAGAAAAATTAATTATTAATTAGATTGCTCCACTTTCTCAGATCTTTAAATGATTTAACATTTTAAAGTGAATCAAAAATTCAATTCCGATGTAATTAAATTATTAATTCTTCTAGACAAAGGAAAATTTTTTGCATCTCATCTCATTTTTTTAATAATAATAATATCAAATTATAACACAATAAAATGTTTTTCCATTAAAATGTGTGTCGCAATTATTAAGAAAGAAGAAGAAAAAAATCGTAACACATTTTTTTTATATGATGCGGGTTAATAGTGATCATCAAACGGTTTAAAATATATTGTCTGGGAGGTGTAAATGATGTAATAAAAAATAATAATAATAAGTACTTAAGAGAAAAAAAAACGTCAAAGACAACAATTCAACAGTTTACATTGTATTAAAAAAAAAAATTTTATTATTAATCTTCGAATAAAGTTTTGAAAAAGTGAAATAATAATGATGATAATTAAAGTTGTAATAAAAGCATAATAAGTGATATATTTCATGAATAGGCGGACGAACGCCATAAAAAGAGTTGATCTAGGTTTTTTTTTGCAAAACATGAATTGTTTAAATAAATAATGATTTTAATAATAATAATAAATTTTGGTGAATTGTCAGTTTTTCTCTCTCTTTCATATTATAGTGATCATGGTCATATTGCTGATTTGAAGTGCAATACAATTAATGATATCCCACAACGCATGTTAATGTGGTGTGGAATTGAAATTAGTGAATAAAAAGTGAAATCAATTACTACTACACAGGTGATTGTTCTTGACACTTTGCTCTTAATTGCCACACGAATATGCAACAAACAAAAAAAAAATGTAAAGTGATTAAAATGTTAGATAAACACTTGCATGTCAGTCATTTGTCTATTTAGCAGAGAATGAATCATCCTTGTGATTAAAAGTTTTTTTTTATGTAATTGAAATTAAAATACGCTTTTGTGAACAGAATGTGAATTTTGCTGTTTGACTTGGCTTCGGTGCTTAAGGTTCCGGATACTAAATTTAAGCTTAAGGCTAATTGATAGTTGTAGCATGCTGGAAACATTTTTAGGCTCAAAGGTAGGCACATTCAGTCTGATTGAGGACTTGAGTGTAAGTCTCGTGTTAAAAAACTGGGCTAGCTATAAATAAATCTATTGGTAGCCTACTTTTCAGTTCTTCTGGACACGGTCCACACTTTTATCTTACACTGTTGATTTTTGTATATTTCACTTTGTCAAGCTTTACAAACGAATGGACCTAAATCAGCTCTCAGCAGGCGTTGATTGAAATGATTGATGATTTTCTATAAATTTTACGGAAACTTTAATTTTACAAGACGCTCGACTGCGGCCTTTCTGGCATTTGCCAGATTGTCCGTATGGCCAATCCGCTACCGGCTCTCAGCGCTCTGAAAGGACAAAAAAGGGATAAAAGCCAATATTTTGTGACTCTATGACTTTAGTCAATCAAAATAATCAAGTTTTTCTCCATAGTGCCTTTAACTGACCTGCTAGGAACAATTTTTCTTCAAATTGAATTCAAATTGCACTTTCGTTTCAAATTCAATAGTTACTGTTTCTTTTATCCGAGGGGCAACGAGTATGCTTACCTCTTTCAAATTTAATCTCAACTCTTTAATAAAATATTTTCCATTAACTACTCAACATATTCTCTCCTTATCGCATGAGTATGTTGAAAGGCACAAGCCAAACATGATTTTAATGATTTTTTGATTGTAAATTCATTTAAAAATCAATTTAAATGCATGAGTTTATTAACAACACAACAGTGAAGCGCCTTTCATGCATTTCCATGCGATTCATACACACGGACAATTCGCGTGCAAACTTATTTTAACAAAATGTTTATCAGAGCGCATCTCCTATATTAAACGATGATTCATTTATTTATAGTTTTAATATCATGCATTTAGCCAATATACAATTAAAATTTAAAATTAAAAAAAAAAAATTGAGAAATCCATTGAAAAAGCTTTTATAATGCAAAACAAAGTTAATTTTTTTTTTCAAATAAATAAACACAATAAACATGATTTGCTGATGACTTTAAACAAAAATTGAAAAAAATGAGTATCAATGTATCAAAAAAAATCGTTTAGTGTCCAATTTGTTTTGTATGTACTTTATTATTTTTTTTTTTATCAATAAGAGTATAAATGTTTTGAATTGGACAGTTTGTTGACAGATGATGATGACGATGATATGAGTGACTATTTAATGATAATTGAAATGATATGACAAAATAATGATACAATGTTGATAAAGATAAATTTTAATTTGATGTGGAATTTAAATGACTTGGCAACAAAAATTAAAGTCAAATGTCATGATACTGCGGAAAATGATTTATTTTGACAAATAGGAAGACTACTAAAAATAAGCTTCACGTGCAACAAGGAGCTAGAAACACACTTTTAAAATTATAAAAAAAACATTAACATTTTTTTTCATAGCAATCAACCTTAGAAGTAATAAATTAATGATGATGCCACAATAAATTATTATTATGCATTGTAATAACAATTTTTTTTCTCATTCTCAGCTATTAGCATATAAAAAACGTTAATAATAACAACAAACATCATAGAATAATCATTATTTTTTCTTATATAATTCACCTGTGTGTGTAAAAAAAGATTAAAAAATAACAATTAGCCTTCATGATCTCTGGGTACATTTTTTTTGCTTTGAATTAAATTTACAAGTACTTGAAAATTTTTTAATGTAAGCAAACTATAAAATTTAAATGTGTGTTATTAAAATGTGCGCCTCATCTTCCTCATCTCGCGCATCAAAAAACGTGAATATGGAAATTTTTTTACAAGTCTTAAAATTTTATTGTAAAGACGCGTTTTGTTTGATATCATTTAAAAAAGATTGGAATCTTGTATTAATTTTTTTTTTGCATAAGATTGTTTATTTGAATTGTTAAAATTTAATTATTTTTAATTGGCAACATTTTTACTGTTAAGTGTTAGATGGTAAAAAAGTGAATAATTTGAGTGAGTGATCATAAACAGTGAGTTTTATTTATAAGAGGATTTAACCTTTGAAATTTCATATGCATGATATTAAGTTTTTTTTTTTAATTTATGTATTGAAGATATTTAAATGGTGGATGTTAGAAAAAACAAAATTTAAAGTTGTCATCAAAATGTTCCGGCATTGATTGTTTTAATTATTATTATAATACTTTTGTCATTTCCTCTGATGATTGCTAACATTGATGTTAAAATATCCGGTCAAGTTTAAATTATGAATGATATTTTATTTGATATTGAGCTGCTTGAATGTGATTTGCGAGTAGATCTTTATTCTCTAAGCTAAGTCACACGAAGCATGAAAATGATTTTTCTGATGGCTCTTATAATCTGGAACAATGTTTCTTCTTTGACCTATGTCAAATTTATTCCAAAGTACTTCAAATCAAAAAAGATCTTTGGTTTTTAAGGTAATCCGAATCATCAAGTTTTTCTCCGGACTGTCTTTAACTGGCCTATTTTAAACATTTTTTTCTGAAAGTCATGCGTTTTTACAGACAACAAACATTCATTACTGACACACATTCAAGACGCCAGAAGATCACGCATTTTATTATGTAATTTGCATTTTTTTTTTGTAATAATGTTTTTTAAAACATAGTGAAAGTTGTTGAGACCTTTAAGAGTAACGTTAATCCTTGGATATCATCTTGATAACCATTTTTAATTTTTTTTTTAAGATGAATATGAGAACATTCGTCGGGAAAAAAACTTACTTCATAAATCATAATCCATTTAAATTTAATCAAATTCAGCAAAATTTTACAACATTATTTTTTATATGATACGTGTCAAAATTTCTTTACAAGACACATCGCTTTGAAATAACATTAGACGAGCTTTAAACGTTTTACACACTAAATGAAAAAAAAAATACAAAACAAATCGTCACGAATTATTGCACAAAGTATTTATTTCACAAAAAACAAAAAATATTTAAAAATTTCATACAATTTCACATCATGTTTGCTTATTTTAATATAATTTTATTTTAACTGATGTGGAAGTATTTATATGAGTAAACATTTGAAATTCCAACACGGTATGATTTTGAAGCACCCCCACATCGTGCGTGTATAGCTTTTTTTATTATTATTATTTATCATTATTATTATTCCTTAAAAAATGTGATACAAACACATTTATAGACAAACTATTATTTTATAAAGTGCTCATTAGGTCAAAATATTAAAAATATTTCAAATTATTATTTTTATTTTTTTTTTTTTATTAGATAATAGCGATTATTTTTGTTGTTAATTTTTTTTTAGGGTTCGTGTCTTTTATGAATTATAAATTTTAAATATAAACATTGAAATCTTTTGAGCGATAAAAATAGTTCAAAAAAATAAACATTAATTTGGTAACATTTGTTTTTTTCGTTACTTGCGTGAACTTTCAATTTGTTTTAATAAATCATCTTTAGCATGAGCAACAATTATTTTATTATTAATTTAAGCAACAGATTACGATCAAATATACACAAAAAGAAACATCTAAAATAATAATTGTAATATTAGCTATAAAAGTGATGTAAAATTACATAAGAAATTATTTTTTATATACACGGTTCGTCAAACAATATTTCAATTTTGTTACTTTTGTTGTTACATTTTTACAAGTTCTTCTTTGTATTTTATGCACAAAAAAAGTTTCTTTTTCGATTACGCCTAAACGGTTCGAAATAGACCCATGGTATGTTCTAGTCATATTTACCCATCCAAAGCCCGGGTAACATAGGCTATAAAAAAATTAGGGTGTCCATACAAAAAATTAGGGTGGCCACGGAAAAACCAATTTTCCGAAAATTTTCCAAGAAAATGGAAAATTTTTTTCATGCCAAAATTTCCGCCTCATCATTCTGAGCAACTTTCCAGAAGACACCATATACCTAAAACGAACAGGAAAAAAGTTTTCTCACACAAGTCATTTTTCATTCACATACATCACAATGTCTTTCTTAAAGGAATGTGCTTTATGTACTTTATTTTGTCATTCACATACATCACATGTATATATTTATCAATCCTCTTTATGTTCTCCTAAAAATTACGTTCTTATAAAAACATGGCTTAAAAATCTCGGGCTCTACGGACATTTTGCGAAGAAGTTTCAGTTTCTCCGTGAGAAAAAAGTTTAAATCTTTGTGCGGACAAGGGACCATTGACAATAATGTAGTTTGTTTGTAAGAATCACATATTTTTTCGACACATACTTACATAAGTAATGGTTTTTTATCCTCATTTTTATTATAAGAATTTAAAAAATTGTTTATTTATTTGTATTTTTATTTTAAATTAAAAATGGCAAGTAAATATTTTACGTATTTTATATTTTTAGATCAATTAAATTTCTTTTAAAATAATTCAGTTTGGTTCATTTTTGACAAACTGATAAAATAACTAATACACAGGAAAATAACACCGTTATACGATCATTTGGCAATCGTAATCATCCATTTCACCGGAGATGGTTTGTGTTCATGCTACATGTGAAATAGATTTTAAAACCGATTCCCATGAACCGGATTTCTAACCTTAAACTTTAAATAATCTAATCCTATATTATTGAATGAGAAATGATGATAAAGTTAAATAAAATATTATAATTATAATAAATATGATTGTAACTACTACTTTATGCAAAGTATAATTCCTTATAATTTACGTACAGAGCGCGTTATAATTTTTCCGCTTTCTATACACATACGTAAAATTATAAGGAGTTATACCATGCATAAAGCGCGCGCAAAAATAAAATTACATCACAAAAATATTATTTCGTATGTAATACTTAACAAACCGTTAGATTTTTAGCCGTGCATTTACCAACCTCATCCAATCTCTTAATAGTATGCAATATTTTAAAAATCAGTTTCGTTTCAAATCTCTTAGAGAGTGGACGTGCAAATAAAAAAAAAACAAGGAAGCAAGGAAAAAAGACTTAAATATGTAAGTAACTTAATTTATTTTATTATATTAATACAATTTAATTGAATTCATTATAATTTTAATTGCAGGAGTAACGAAAGTAATATTTTAGCCGAAAAGGATGATGAGATGGACCCTGTCTATTTACAAATAATTGCTCGCCAAGCAATTCGTAAATTTGTGGCTGAAAAAAATGCAGCAAAGTCGTTTTTTGCTGACAAGGTAAAGCCTGCTGCCATCCATCTAAAAACTTTTGGCGGCCAGTTGGACCAAAAAAAGATTCAGTTGAATAACTCACTCGATGACGCCATAAATAAAGTTAATAAGTTGCAATCGGTCACTGATGGTGCCAACATTTCCAAGGATTTGAAAGATGTACTTACCAAGCACAAGAATGAGTTAACCAGAGAATTTCAAGACTGGAGCAGCATTGTAGGTGCAGTAAATAAACTGCCCTACAATAATTCAGACCCTTCTCTCTTAGAACCTGTAAAGCGGGCCCGCTTAGAGGAAGTTAACCCAACTAATACTACTGACTGAATTTTTCACTAATATAAATTTTGCGCAGAAAATTTAATAAAATGACTATTAAATGAACAAAATTATCATGTTTTTCATTTTAGGCTATTACAATTTTTCTTTTTGTTTCTCGTCTCAATCCGCTCAAAAAAATAAGAAGGATGGATGAATAATGGTAATAAAATTTATAAACAAATGTCATGATTCACGTGAAAAATATTTTAAATATTTATTGAAAAAAAAAATCAAGCAAATTAAGTAAGTTTTGCATGTTGAAATCAACAAAATATTAGTAAAACTGCTTTTAAAATTTGAAAAATTTATGATCGTTAAATATTTTCAAGGTATTCAATGGTTTTCATTATATTATTACTATTATTCCCTCCCATTATTCCGTCTTCACTTTTGTGAAATAAAGAAGTAGAAAGCGACGAGAAATAAAAAGGAAAATTGTAACAGCCTTAAAAAAAACGATGGTGAAACAGGCGAAATTCATTGTAATGATTGTTATCAATTCTAACGGTATTCAGTTTTGATTATTCCCCGCAAAGTTGAAACGCCAATCTCCAAAAAAAAACTAATTTTCAAGTGTATTAAGCGAAAATTTTACAAAAAAATATACAAATTATAATTAAATTTAATTTATTAATAGTGAAAATCATAAAGATTATCCATTTAATTGATTATTTAGCGATAAATGTATAAAATTTGAATTTTTTTCATTTAACACACATACATACGACAATCAGTGCTTGTTTAATGTGATAGTGACACTTTTTAAAATAACAAGTAAATTTTAGAAGCAAAACTGCATAAATTATGAATGTTAATTTTATTTTAATTTCAGTAAAATATGAAAATAACAAGTGAATTTATCTAAATTCAACATTTATAAAAAACAATAAAAAGTTTTTCATAGACTTTATATTCATATACAGTTTCCATATACAAATCATACATACACAAACCAATACAAACATATCTTTATATGCAAAAATTCTATTTACAAAAAAAATCATTTAAAAAATTAATTAATAATATTGAATTGAAATCTGAATCAACACTGAATAAAAAATAATAATATACAAAAATAAAAATGTAATTCTTGTAATAATATTCAATATGGAATGAATTTTTATCTATATATCCTAATTTATCCATGTAATGTATCAGCAAATAATTGTTATATGACAAAATTACGTATTAGTGCGTGTGTGTACATGTAATGATGATAAAAAGTTGTACATACAAACTCAATCAATTAACAAAATTTAAATCTCGATAATTTGTTTATTCTTTTTTAAATCTAAACTAAAGTTTCAGAATATTTATAAACAAAATATATAAAAACAATACATTTATTTTTACATATAATAAATATATTAAAATAATATATTAATTGAATTGTAGATATAAACAGAAAAAAAATAATAATAAGTACAACAACTGCTAAGAGAATCAAAATCTTCATTTCAATTTAAAAAAACTAACAAATCTACTAACAACTCAAAGGCTTCGGCCAACAAGCCGTAAGGCAATAAAAACCTAAAAGCCGTAAGGCAATCAAAATCTAAAAGCCGTAAGGCAGAGCCATTTGGCAAAAAAAAAATTAATAAAATTTTATTTCAGTTAAAAATTTACTTTAGTAAATCAGGTATGGTACAAATTTACAACTACAGTGTGGTCCATTTAAAAAAATCCAATAATTATTATCTATTTTAACTTTATACAAATGAAAAAGTAACACTGGCATTCACTTACAGAAGAAAATAACCACTCGTGAAAGACATAGGTAAATAAAGTAATTAAAAAAATAGAACATTGATTAATCATTAAAAACCAAAAGAACCAAATAAAAATTAAATAAATAAATTATCTTTAAATAAATTATCTTAAAAAAATTATCTTCAAATTAATTAAATAAATAACTTGAATCTACAATGGCTCTTTCTAAGAAGACAAAACAGTCCTTATATGAATCAAAAAAGTATAATACTTTGTCCCAAATTCAAAAAAAACAAAAAATAAATTCAATACTTATAAAGCGAAAACGCAATAAAACAAACATTAAAAATGATTCTAAGGGTATAGAAGATATAATCAAAATAGTAAAACAGTACAGAAGATGTCCAAAATTTACTATAAAAGACTATGTCAATGAAAGGCAAGTAGGCTTTATTAAATCATGTTACATATGTCGAAAGACGTTGTTTCTAAAACAAGCTGATGTTTTGTCTAAATCGAAAATTATATCAATAATTCCAAAAAATATTATGAATGACATTCCACAAGAAATTATTGTATGCCACAGATGCAAACAAAATTTAACTAATAATAAAATACCAAGTCAAGCTTTTTGGAACAGATTGTTTCCTGGAGAAATCCCAGAAGAACTTAGCTGTTTATCTTTTGTTGAAATCAGAATGATTTCGCGTATAATACCATTTATGAAAATCAGTAAACTACAAAGTTGTAGATTCAGTCAGTTTTATTTAAAAGGGCAAGCGATATTATTTGCACAAGATGTGTTTGAAGTAGTAGATATTTTACCAAGAGCTCCAAATACCATTGAATTCGTTCTTGTGGTAGAGTCTAGAGAAAATATTGTTAATGAAAGACAATATAATATTTGTCCAGCAAGACTGGAAAATGCATTAAAATGGTTAGCAAAAAATAATCATTTGTATTCAGATATTTCAAATTTAGATAAAATTGATTTGTCTCAATTGAAGGTGGATTATTCACAATTTATAGTTGAAAATCCAAGAAAAGAGAATGAAGAAATTGATAAATATAACGATTGGAAATCAATAAAAGGAAAAAAACTCGAAGTGATAGGAAAAATATTAAACTGCAAGCGTCATTCATATCACAAAGATTTCGAACAGAATTTCGGGCAGCAAGACCTTTGTATGGTCATATCTTCTATAATTAAACATTTTTTGAAACCTTTTAAATTCTGGGACACTACCGATTTAGAAATGATTCTAGAGAATGGACATTCACTGCATTGTGAATCCGGTGAAAGAATGACAAATTCCAATAAATTTGTTGATTTTAATAATGTTAAAACATGTTTTAAAATGTTTGATCAAAACTTTGAAATTGCTTTCATTGATAAAAAATATTTCAACAATACGAATTTTACAACAAACGTTAAAAATGCGTTGAATGACAATCGTTTTGGAATTATCTTTACAAATAATGTGTATATTTCTATTATAAAAACAGAAGATGAGTATCTTTTCTTTGATGCACGTCCTCGTGGAAATAAAGGCTTTGGTTGTACGAAAAATAAAAAAAATCAATATAGTGGAAGCTCAATTTCAATGCGCTTTACAAATTTCAATCAATTTATCAAGAGGTTAAAGTCACAATTTAATCAAAAAATTCAATACTTTTCTTTTTTATCTGTAGTTATATCTACTCATGATGATGTTTTGGTCTCAACTTTTGGTAATAATTCTCCCTCTATTCACACTATCAGTGATAATGTTTCTAATTCTAATATTAATAATTTAGCCGTTGAATGGCCAATATATGCTTCAAAATGTCAAAATGACGATAATTATCCCAATGAATTTCGGAATAAACAGTGTACAGCAAATTCGTGTGCTGCAATCATTAAATCACATTTTACAAATCCTGAAACATGGACTTCACATATTCTTGATGATATATTAGATAATGGAAACGAATTGTACATTAAAACTTTTGATTGTATAAGGAATCAAAATTCTCAGGAAATATATCCTCGTCATATTTGCGCAGATGAAATCATACGCGACACTATAATTTTTAATAAACAAATTCATATATCAATAAATCCACCATCTTCTGGAGAAACAAAATATTTGCAAGAAGTTATCTCAAATCATTTTGAAACACATTTAAATGGAATTTTTACATGCCAAGGTTCTAGCTATGGTATCATAAAACGAAACAATTTTTATATTTTTTTTGATCCACATTCTAATGGAAATGGAAAAGCAGTATTAGACTGTGTTAATTTAATACAACTCATAACTATGTTGACACATCGAATAGATATGAAACCTATAATGACTCATAATGAATATGAAAAAATGTTGCACGATACTTTTGTTATTCATAGTATTGATGTTCGTGAAACATTTAATAGCTCACAAAATTCTGATTCCTACGGAACATCTAATAAACATATATTACCATCTTTAATAAGAAATGACGAAATTCTAAAAAAACCTAAAATTGAAGAAGTAAATCTATTTGACAATGATTTAGGAGTTTACAATACACCAATCAAAACACAAATAATTGATTTAACGACCCCAAAAAAAAGTGAACATTTTTCTGAAGATTTCGACATGTATCAGAAAATTTATGATACAAGTTCAGATTTTCAATCAGATTATAAACGATTTTTATACACACCATCTACTCCCATAGATTTCAATCTTAATGTTGATGCTTTTGATTCTTTAACAAATCCATCACTTGAAGAGCTGGTCAAAATTAGACTTAATTTGAATGAAAAGTTCGAAAATCTAGAACAACCGGAATTTCCACAACATAATCCAATTCGTAATATATATAGTGAAAATGATACTATATATGTTCAAAATGCATTGGAAAATGCTGAAAACATTAGATTAGCAAAATTAGCTGAATCAAGGTGTGATGAATATATGTGCATAGCAGCCATTTTAAATTTACATATAAATGAATTGACTGAATGGATCTCCAGTAGAATCGAGTCTGTTTTAAGTCAAGGAAAACATTTATATGAAGCGTTTGAAAATACTTATAGAATTCCTTTGAAATTTGTTTTATTCGATAACTTGTTTGAAATTGATATTGAACGGTACAGTCAACCTTGCTTTTTAGATTTATATGAATGTTTACATTCTTTCTTCAAAAATTTTAATGCTGGTTTATTTACTTTTAAAACCAACACATATGCTTTTACAAAAATAAACAATTACTACTGTATTTTTGATCCTCATTCTAATGATTCTTCTGGATTTCCTTCAAATAACGGAACCAGTTGTGTATTTCTTACAAAAAATTTTGACTCATTTATAGAGACTTTAATAATGCGGCTGCCTTTTACTCAAGAAAATTTTGCTTTAATGCAAAAAGAAAACGTGAAAATACGAGGATTACAAATACTAAATATAAATGGTAAATCTTTTCAAAACTGTCTGTACAATATAGAAGAACACAATATGTTTTCAAAAGTCTTGCAAGCATCTGAGCAACCAATTATAACTAGTAAAAACCATCATTGTTGTATAGCATTTGCCGCAGCAATTACAGATTTTATAAATCCAACTGATACATGGGGTCAAAATGATATTGATTCTATAATTAAGTCTGGATATAAAATATATGAAAACATTGGAAATAAGTCTCAATCAATCGATTCAAATATATTTAAATTATTAAACAAGGTATTAATTTATGATAATTATGTTCACACCAAAATAGAATGCCCCGATAAAAATTTCCAAGATAAAGAACTTCAAGATTTGTATGATATTCTACAAAACTTTTTTAAAAATTATAACCAAGGTCTTATTTCCTGTAATAATCATGATTATGCTATTATGTTTTTGAATGGAAAATACAGTATTTTTGATACATATGGAACTGATATAAATGGTGTTCCAATACCTGATGGAAAAATATGTGTTATTATCGAGGAAAATTATCAAAAATTTATTGATGCTATTCGTTCAAGATTTTGTCAATTTTCTGGAAATGATAATTTTACAATTAACAAAATTGAAATAATTAACATTAATGGAATGCAATTTTCATCACAAATAATTGAAAAAGAGGTAAATGATATTACCATCAAAAAAGAGCCTTTTGATGTTCCATTATTGGAGCGCCCAATTCATTGTCCTGAATCACTAATGCAACTAACAGATTTTGTTGTTCCAAAAACTGAAGATATTTTTAAAGTTATTGGTACTGACAAAGATATCAATTCTGAAAATGTTCCAATCATCTCTATTAAGAGGAAGACAAAGCCTCCCGTAAATGCTTTACATGAACATAGGCATGAAGAATTATGTTTTCCAGTTCTATTTCCATATGGAATAAATGGAGTAAAAGAAACACGAGATATCAAAATATCTGAATTGGAATATTTCCAATCTCGTATAATGAGCAATGATAAAAGATTTCACTCAAGAGAATACCTGCTATACGCTCTAAATTCAGTTGAGCAAGATAAAATTCTAAAAAATATTTCAATGTGTGGAAAATTAAAGCAAAATAATCAAAATATTAACAACGTCGCTTCAAATTTGCATCTTGTGATGCGTACGATTCGTGGTTCTAGTGCCTATTGGGGTAATGCTTTACTTGATCTTATGGCCATGGTCAAAGTTTTAGGTCCTGGCACAGCATTCTTAACGTTATCTTGTAATGATCTCAATTGGGATTTTATGCTCAAAGCTTGCTTAGAAGCTGAAGGTGATACGAACACTGATCCAAGTACTTTGGAATTTTGGAAAAGACAACAATTAGTTGAGGATCATCCTGTTATAGTAAGCAGAATGTTTAATCGAGAATTACAGAATCTTTTGAGACTTTTAAAAAATGGAGAAGCCTTAAGTGGCTGGAAAGTGAAAGACTACTGGTACAGAATTGAATGGCAACAAAGAGGTTCACCTCATTGTCATTTGATTATGTGGATCAAAGATTTTCCCAAATTAAATACACCAGAAGGCATTAAAGCCATGGAACAACTATGTAGAGTTGATATTCCAGTTGATGATGAAGAACTTAAAAAATTGGTTAAGGACTATCAAATACATAGTCATTCAGACACATGCTATAAAAAAGACCCAAATGTCTGTCGATTTAGTTTTCCAAGAGCTCCCTCTAAGGAAACAAAAGTTCTTGAGCCAAACTGTTCCGAGTTTGTACGGAACGGTTTTCGAATAGTCAAAATGAAACGACCAGCAAACAGTATGTTTGTGAACAATTATAATCCCACGATTTTAAAAATCTGGCAAGCAAACACAGACTTTCAATTCATTACAACAAGATCTATTGTAAACTATGTTGCGAAATATTCATGTAAATCAGAACCTTCTGGTTTACATCAATTAATAACGGATGCTATTAGGGAAGCTAGAAATAGCACTGATGACATGCGTAAAAAGTTATTCAAAATAACAATGAAAATTCTGAATGAAAGACAAGTATCGTGTTGCGAGGCAGCAACACGATTATGCCATTTGCCAATGAAGGGCTGTACTAGAGCAGTTGTTTTTATAAATACTACTCGTCCGGAAGAACGATTTAGGATGATCAGGGTTCAAGACCAAAATTGTGAAAATAATACTTATTATAATAATATCATTGATCGATATGAGAATCGACCAAAAAACAACGAAGATTTAGAAAAAATTAGTCTTGGTGAATTTGCAATGTACTATAAACCTTATTATTTTAGAAAAAATAATAATGTAGTAATTAACGAAGAAGATGGAGACAATGAATTTCAGGCTGATGCCGATGGAGAAAATCAATTTTTAAATGATGAAAACGATTTTGACGTTTTAAATCCTGATAATGTATTTCAACAAATGAAAAATCCACCAATTCAACTTGAAAACCGAAAAGGTTTCATAATAAAGAGAGGAACACCTGCTGTTTTTCGTAATCGTTATTTTTCGATAACGAACAATAGACCAAGTTACTTTTATGGGTTATTATTATTACATTTACCTTTCAACTCTGAAGAAGATATTTTAAAAAAACTGCATCCAAACGATGGTGAATCCAACCGTTATGATATTAATGAAGCCGAGAAAGCTTTTTATGATAAACGTCATTTACTTCGGCCTTTAAATAATGATGGCTCACTTGAAGAATACTTAGAATGTGTAGCAGAAATAAACGATGCTATTCGTCAAATAGAAACGTTGATAGATCAAGAAATTCCAGATAATTCTGGAAATACTAATATCCCTGATGTCAATATTCCAGGTTTTCCTGGTCATGTAAATGTACCACCCGAACCTAACCGACTAAATAATGATCAAAAAAAACTTTACAATCTAGTAAAAGGATACATACAGGCTGATCATAGTGATTT
Source organism: Culicoides sonorensis (assembly GCA_900002565.1). Classification (NCBI taxonomy): domain Eukaryota; kingdom Metazoa; phylum Arthropoda; class Insecta; order Diptera; family Ceratopogonidae; genus Culicoides; species Culicoides sonorensis. The sequence continues at coordinate 660,750 of LN483430.1, forward strand.
ACATCCTAATCAAATATTAATGTTTACAACAGGTTCAGCAGGAACCGGAAAAAGCTTTTTGATAGCACAGTTAATTCGTCTTATAATTGATTATTATGGACCAAAATATCCAGATTCACAAGTAGTCTATATTACTGCTCCAACAGGTGTAGCAGCAAAACTTATCAACGGATCAACAATCCACTCTGCATTATATTTAGATGTCGAACATGGTAAAGTACCAACTTATAAACCAGTAAATCCAAAAAAATTGAGCGAAGCAAGAAAAAATTGGAAAAATGTTCAATTCTTGATTATAGATGAAATATCAATGGTTTCATACAACCTTTTCAAGAATATTGATTTAAGATTGAAAGAACTAAGATGTAATGATAAACCCTTTGGTGGGGTAAATATTCTATTATTTGGTGATCTTATGCAACTACCTTCTGTTCATAAACCACCGGATACTAAAATTTATCAGCAAGATAATAGTACAGTAGAATTTTTTAATTGGAGATATTTTGATTTCTGTGAATTAAATCAAAATATGCGTCAAAAAGAAGATCTGGCATTTAGTCATCTTTTGAATGCCTTAAGAATTGGAAAATTATCTGGCGAACATAGAAAAATGCTCTTAGAAAGAGTAGAAAATGAAAATTTAAAACGAGAAGGCATTTTTTCTGATGAAAATGCAACATTGATTACTGCAACTAATGCTGCAGTTGAAGATCACAATTCACGTGTTCTAGAACGGTTGACAAAAAAAACTAAAAGTAATCCAAATCCACCAAAAATATATAAGTTTAAATCTGAAGATCGTTTAGTAGAGCGATCGAAAGGAGGGGATCCCGACATTAATTCTATTTTACCGAAAAACACAAGAGATTGTGCCGGAGTGCCAAAATTGCTTGAACTGGCAATAGGAGCGAAATGTATGCTAAGACGGAATATTAATGTATCCGAAGGATTAGTTAATGGTGCTATGGGAACCATTAAAACTATAACTTGGACAGGTTGGAGAAAAGACCAACTAGAAGAGGGAGATCTTCCTGAATCAGTAACAGTAGATTTTACTGGCATTGGAGAACATGTAATTACTCCATGTACGTGCGTTTTTGAAGCCACAAAGGGCTACGGAAAAATTGAAAGGAGGCAAATTCCTCTTATTTTATCCTGGGCAGTAACAGCCCATAAATTACAAGGAGTTACCATCGAGTCTGCTGTAATTGACTTGGGAAACAGTATTTTTGCAGCAGGCCAAGCATATGTTATGCTAAGCAGGGTAAAGAACTTGGATAAAGTTCTTATATTGAAAAATAAACTCGACTTTAATAAAATGCAAGGAACATATGTAAATGAAGATGCATTGCAAGAAATGCAGCGATTAAGAAGTCTTGAACTAGTGGAATGGAAAAGTTTATTAGAACCTCGATCAAATGAGGATTCAAGAAAAAGAATAAATTAACCTAAATTACACAACAGTCCTTCCAGAAGGACAAGTGAGTTTGATTTCAACTCGTTTATAATCATACTTCTGACTCTTAAGAATGTTTTTTATTAAATTAACACAAAAATGCGCAAAAAAAGAACAATTTCTTACTTGAAGTAAGAGATTTTGAGATTTTTTATGAAAACTTTTTGTAGAACAAAATTAATTATTTATTTACTCTTGCTTTTGATTCTATTGTATAATATTGTTTATAATATTTAGTTTAATTGTATTGTCCATTGTCTATATTATATGTTTGTCCTTTGTCTATGGGCTTCCACACAGCTGAGCGTTCTCGCCGCGAAGCCTGTTTTGACTAATGCAGCTGTATAACACAACATAACTGAACTTACTAACATTATCAATATTTTAAAATGTTAACACTTAAAAATGTAAAATAAAAAAAATTAATCCAAAAACCTTTATACATTCTATTTAAGCTTGAAGTTTATCAACTTCAAAAACCACAAGTTCTTGTTGTTAAGTGAACTCAAAAACGTAAAACAAGTGGAAAAATGAAAATTTGGAACTTGTAATTTTTTTTTATGATTTGACAAGAGCTCTACCGTATTGTAACAATGCCATAATCAGAAAAAAATTGTACAAGTTCCAAATTTTCATTTTTCCACTTGTTTTACGTTTTTGAGTTCACTTAACAACAAGAACTTGTGGTTTTTGAAGTTGATAAACTTCAAGCTTAAATAGAATGTATAAAGGTTTTTGGATTAATTTTTTTTTTTTTTCTCTAATTTCCTCTATTTATCGGTTTACCCAAAAGTTTTTTCATTACTTTTTTAGCTATTACTCTTAAAATCAAAAATAATACTAAGTCATTAACTGGTCTCTGATAATTTACTGACTTGTTATAATAATTCTAAGACAACTCCATTTTTTATGATGTTGCTGATGTTGCTAGTTAGAGGGTTTTCACATCGTGATCAGAAGTAACAAAATTGCAATTTTCAAGTTAAAATTCCTTGAACTATTATAATCAAATTATTTTACTCCTGCTACAATTACTGTTTCGTAACTACTAAATTCATAAATTTATGAAAATGTTTATCAGAGTCCTGGTCATTTTTGATGAATACAAAAAACCAATAGACTTGACATTGGCTTTAAGATGAATTCGGTTCGTTAGATATTGACATTTATTCTAAAAGACATTGCTTTATCTAACCTTTTGATGTTTACATCACTTTTCTTGAAATGGATATTTCCTCATATTTTTTTTTTGGAGTTAAAAATAATCAGTTTAAAGTAACAGAAAGACAATGCAGACTCATTAGAGCAATATTTTCTTAGTGCTCTTTTAAATGCCATCTTCACATAAATTTTTGTAAAAAGTGCGTAACTATCTAAAATTAAATAAATTGTTGCCCAAAATATCTTAAAGTACTCCTGTGTAACATAATAAGAGCACTATTGAATACAAAATAAACAATCAAAATTATATTTTACTGTAAATTTTCACTTCTGTTTATATTTTGCTTTTTATTAGATTAAAAAAAAACAAAAAAAAACATGCAGCACCAAATAAAAGAAAAAAATTAATCCAAAAACCTTTATACATTCTATTTAAGCTTGAAGTTTATCAACTTCAAAAACCACAAGTTCTTGTTGTTAA
>LN483429.1:0-205895 GCA_900002565.1 Culicoides sonorensis
TATATGTCAAACTAAAAAGTGACTTTAAAGTGGGGATCTAAAATTCTTCTAAAAGTAATTTTTTAGATGTCTTTAAGTTAACGGTCTATATTCAAAATAAAACAAACATCAATAAAACCGTTGAGAATTTTTATTACCATAAAAAATGTTTTATAAAATTATTTGACTCGTTAATTTTGATTACTGGATTTCTCGAGTAGCTTCTTCAGCACACGCCATTTGATGTAAGAATTGAATCAAAGTCCGAGTTGGACGTCCAGTCATTCTGCCATTTTCCAGATATGGGAGTCCAGTTCCACGTTTGAGTTTTGCCACACCATTGATATCCATGTGTAAGAAATCAATCGAACAAAATTCCTTAACAAATGCAGCTGCTAAGCACGGTTGTCCAAATCCATGTCCTTTATTACTGATATCAAAATTTGTATATGATTTAACATTATGTGTGAAGTATTGCCATAACGGTAGTTGCCATACACGATCTCCAGTTATAACTCCAGCTTTTCGGATTTGCTTCCAAATATCATAAGAGTTGGTGAAACATGCAGTTGCACCACCTCCTAATCCTTGTCTTATCTCTTTTGTGGCGGATGCGACATTTATAACCATTCGTGGTCGAAAAATCTTTTGTCCATGCATCAGAGCATCTGAAAGACATAGTCGATGAACGTTATTGGGATCATGCACTCCGATCGTTTTTCCATCAACTGTCGTCAAAACATCTCCTGGTTTAAAGGCCATTCCGGAAGGCATATTTTCACACAACGGAATAACCCCTACGATGTTGATCGGTAATGAGAGTGTTGCAGCTGCTCTAATAACCGCTAATACAATTGCTGCACCTGCCATTGAACCACGATAATCAGACATGTCTTGACACTCTTTTAAACATAATCCACCACTGTTAAAGGTAATTCCTGTTCCTGATATGAGAATTGGCTTAACTTCTTTCTCATCACCACAATAACTAATTTCAAGGAACATTGGCTGTTCACAAGAGCTCTTTGCTACAGCTAGAAATGAACCCATTTTATGGCTTTCAATCCAATCAAGATTATGTGCATTAACTTCAATGCCACATGGACAGAGGATATCAAGTGCTGTTTGTGCAAAAGCTTGAGGAGTGAGTTGATTTGAGGGAGCATCAGTTAAAGTTCTCGCAAAATTTTGAGCATCTGCTTTAAATAAGCCCTGAGTCCATTCAGCGTGATCAGCACAATCAAATAATTCAAGTTTTGGAATGTGAATACGATCTTTAGGGGATTTATTGTCCTGATATCGCCACACTGCAAGCGAACTCCCTTCAGCCACTTGTTCTGGATATTCCATGGGGTCAATTTGAATTGTTGAACATCCCTCGTTTCGTAGCATTCGTGTTCCGATACCTGATGCAACGCGAGCATTTTCCTAGTTATTGTTAAATAAAATTAGCATGGTACTCATGAAAATCTGTTATGAAAAATCACAAACCATTCCTTCATCTAAATCCTCCAATTCTGAGTATCCAACACCTTCTTCTCCTAATCCAACGACACATATAGAACCAAATTCAGTATCGATTCCATTAAAAACTCGTGAATCTCCTAATTTTCCATATAAGCCTGATTGCCGAACCAATTCTGTTAATTTCCCTTCTAAGCGCTTATCAAATGCCTCACCATGTGTCGTGAACGTTACAGAATCCGATTTTGGACTTGTTTCATAAAGTCCCAAAACTAATCCTCTCTTGAATTTAAAGACCAAATTAAATCGACCAAAATAAACTTTCAACTGAAAATGAGCTTACCTGAAAATGACCATCACTGAATTCTCCTGATACAAAAGTACGGATCACCTTTATTGAATTTTGTATCGTTTTATCGACTAATCTTGAACTAATTCTAGCAAGAAACATTTTCGACTAGATCTCAAGAGAAATTTGATGATGGAAAAAAACAGTCAAGCTCAGTGACATTTATAACGGTGATTACTAAGTTAAATAAATTAAAGTTAAACACACATTTTCAATTTTTTATTACATTTTTTGATTAAATTTTAAGGGTGACATGTTAAATTATGTTTTTTTAGTGAGAGCTTGTAATTTAACTTATGGGTCCAGTTGATGAAATGATAATCGTTTGTTGTTCATCATAATCTTGTTCAATCACAATTGAATCACCATTTTCCGATTGATACAACATTTTTGTACCACATCGTTTTTCATGGTATGTCCTATTTGAACTTCCTGTGTACCCTTTTCCGCAATATTTGCATCTGTAGATGGAAATTTATTTTAAAAAAAAATATGTTAAATAGAAGAAAGTTACTCAAAATTTACTTGTACGGATAAATTCCCAAATGTTCTGCCATATAATGTTTCCGAAGATCCTCCTTCCATTTATATGTTTTATCACATTGTTCACACGCAAAAATATTTTGTCCAGTATGTGATAAAATGTGGGTTTCCAGTACAGGCTTGTGTGTAAATGTACGTGGACATAAATGGCATTTAAGTGGTTTGACATCCATGTGACGGTATTTGTGGTTTTTGAGATCATTTTTGTCCACGAATCCTTTGCCACAGATCTAAAAATAATTTTTTGTGTCAAATTAACTGTTTTATTTTAAATTATTTAAATTTTACCTCACAAACATGTTTTCGTTCCCCATGATATTTTAAATGTTTGTTCATCAGTTTTTTAGCTGCAAACCGTTTCGGACATCCTGGATGTGGACATGCAATGGGTCTATCGGTTGAATGCATCCGTAATTCGTGTAGCTGTAAATCATATTTATCGTAATACAATTTTCCGCAAACTGTACACACAGCACTGTTATCAATATCTTTTTTCTTTGGTTTATCGTAACGTTTTCGTGGTGGCTCAACATAATCAGGTATTTCAAAGTGTTTATCGAGATTGAGTTTTTTGAGAAACTTTTGGTGACAATACTTGCATTCAAATCTATGTTTAAGTGTGTATTTTTTGTCTGGCAATTCATGATTTTGATGATTTTCTTTGACATGTCCATCCAATTCAATTTCATTTTTAAAATCTGTCCAACAAATGCAACATCTGATTGGAATTTCTGTCTTATTTTGCTGTGATCCTTTTTTAGAACGATTTCTAACTCGTGATTTTTTTGACTTTGATTTGACATCTGACGTATCTGAATCTATCTCATTACTTTCTTCATGATCTTCCTCACATTTTATCTCTTCATCATCTGGTATGATTTCTTTGAACTCAGGTTCTTCTGTATGGAAATCATCCGTCAAATACTCTTCAAACATTTTAATTTTCCGTTTACGTCCTCTCTTTGAAATGTTTTTAACGGTCTTCTCCGGACTTTCATTGTGATTGACTTCACTCAAATTTTCCTGTGATTCATTTTCCAATTCCTCAACTTTGACTTCAATCACATACCTTTATATTTAATCAAATTAAAACTTCAACATTTTAATTATATCCATAAAAAAAAATATGCAACTTACTGAGCATCATTTGAATGTAAAATTTCATTTGCTTTTTTGATTTCATCTTTAAATGAAACAACTTCAGTTAATTTGCAAAAACATGATGAACAAATATTTTGTGGATATGGGTCGTTTAAAGCAACTGAGATATCAGCAATTTCATTTATGATTGTGTAAATAAATTGTTCTTCAATTTTATCTGATATTTTGACGTTACATTCAATGAAATTTAAACATAAACGACACTGAGTCTCTTCCATTTTTGTACAATATCTTAATTAATTTAATTTATTTGAACGGAAATTGATTAGGAAAATGCAAAAAGCTTTTTAATTTGGTTCGATTTGGGATAGGATTGTTTATTTATTTACATATTTTGACGTTTAATTTAAGACCCAATTAGCATTGGAATTTGAAAAGAAAGATTTCAGTCAAAGTCGATTTTTTTAATAGAAATTTGAACAAAATCATCTTATTTTATTTAGACCCGAAACTCAAACTATTTTTTCGTTAGATTCACAAACAGAAGTTCAAAATTTATATACAAAATTAAATTTTTGGAGCCCTTAAAATAGTAACATTTACATGCTATCTGGGAATAATTCTCAACAAAGTGCCTGAAAAGAAGATTGCAAACATTTTCTTCTTAACCCAGATTAGGCTACAGTCCTTCCAGAAGGCCAAGCAAGTTTGACTTAAATTCGTTTAAAATCATACTTTGGACAAATGAAAAGTATCGGAAACTGTCCAAAATGGTTCTTAAGAATGTTTTTTATGAAATCAACATAAAAATTTTTAAGAACAAAATAATGTTATATTTCAAAATTGAAGTTTTTTATAAAAAGTCGAAAAGTATGCCGCCTTATCTGGGTTAAATAAAACCATGATTAATATCAATATTTTACCTTGTTTGTAAAATTTATGTTTAATTAATTATATTATAAGAGATTAAGTGTTAAGTTTTCATCAAAATGTGGGTTTTACGTCACCTCAACGCAAGTAAGTTCAATTAATATTTTTGGCGGAATCAATCTCAATTTTATTTTGATTTTTTTTAGCATTTTATTTCTATCTTAAACCGGAGAAAACCAAATATATTGTTGGTCGGACATCTGGAGCTTGTGATCTTGTGTTGGGTGATGATGCAACAATAAGTCGATGTCATGCAACTCTGCTAGTTAAGGATGAAAAATTATTTGTGATTGACCAGGAAAGTAAATACAATGTTTTTGTAAATGAGGGAATCTCAAAAAATGAGCCGATTAAAGCAAAAGAGGAAATTCAGTTGAAAAAAGGTGACCGCATTCGATTTGGAAGAAAATCAAGTGAATTTGTTCTTGGTTTGGTAAATGTGAGTACAGCAGTTTCTACATTAACTGAAGACGACAAGTCGACCTTGGCAAAAATACTTGGAAAAATCGGAGGAAAAGTAGTTGAATCTGTAACTGAGAGTTGTACACATATGACAATGAAACAAATACTTGTGACTTCCAAGCAACTACAATCTTTGGTGATTGGACTGCCAATCGTTAATATGCAATATTGGATTGATGTGGTCAAAGCTGTGAATTTACATCAAGCATTCCCGAATTTCAAGGAGTATCTTCCTGACATTGCAGAAGATGACCTTCGAACTTGTCGACTATTATTTCACGTCAATATAAGTCGCAGAGATGTATTGCGAGGAAAAGTCTTTTATTTTTTCACAAAAAGAATGTTTAATCAATATAAAGACACAATTTTAATGGGAGGTGGCACTGCATTTGCTTTGGATGATAAACAAGTCAAAATCAAAAAGAGTGATTTGACGAAAGAGAACGCCATTGTAATTCAATACGAATCAAATAGTCAATCACAAGCTTCACAAGCTACACAATCCATTGATACAGTGAGTCAAAGTATTCGTGCCAAGGGATTACGATTAATCCCAGGAGCTGAAATCGAATTTGCAATTTTGCACTGTTCCTTGGACAAATATTGCAATCCTCGTTACAAATTCGATAAACATTTTGCCGAACTTAAGAAAGAACCAAGCGAAATTTTAGTTAAGAATACTGAAGACCAGTCGTGTGCTTACCAAACTCAGAAACCAAGTCAAAACATTGTTATACCTGAAAGTGTTCCTTTGTCAAGTGAGAAAATGAAAAATTCAATGACAGTTATTCCGCAATCCACACCGATTACAATTGAAGATTCTGAATCCGATGACATTAGTCGACTTTTAAAAGTAATTGAACCGGCTTCATTGAAAAGAACAACGAGAGTCAATGCACGTGCCAAAAACAGTTTAGAAAATTCTTCAAAGGAAGACTCAGGACCTGCGCTGCTTCAACGACAATCAAAAGTGAATTTACGTTCCAAGCGTAAAATGGATGAACCACTTTTGGAAGAAACTTTGAAAAATAAGGTGCATGTTGTCCAAGAAAATGTGACTGTAGTAGGAAAACGCTCAACAAGAAGCACTGCAAATCGACAAATTGAAGAACCTTCATTTGAAGTGCCAGAAATTTTCAAGGAAAAAGCGAAAGAAAAGGAGAATGTGACACCTCCTCGCAACAAACCGTCAAAAGAAACTGAAAAACGTGCTGCAATTGATGATCTTGCTATAGCTGATATTTCTTTAGAAGAACAACCAAAGAAGAATCCGGCTACTATCAATCCTTCAACATCAAAAGATGGCTGGAACTCTAAATCAAATGCATCTCTTGCATCAACTGACTCTCGTGGAACACGTAGACGTGCCAATGAAGATGAAGATGATGAATTCTTCGGAGATTTGACATCTAAACGCCAAAAAACAGATGAAAACATTCCAGTGTCACAACCACTTACTTTAATTGCATCCCAATCTTCAAATCGCTCGAGACGTAGTGATCGGAATCGTGAAATAAATGAGGATGATGATCCATTTTCTGAACAAATTCAACCCGTTCCAACTAAATCAGTTCAAGTTGAATCAAATACAACCATACCAATAGTTGAAACTGAAATTCAACCTTACCAAAAGCCACCACAAGTTGAATCTAGAGTGCTTCCCATTCCAATTACACCAACTTTGATTTCAACTGAAGGTTGGCTCTCAGCTGCAAACATTCCACATCAACCAATAAAAATGGAACATGATGACATGATTAAAAAGGATCCTGAAACTCTTGAATATGAAAAGAAAATTGAAGAATTTTTCGTTCCAACTGTCATGCCAATGCCGATAATTTCACGTCACAATCGCACGAAAGACACTACAGATGCTGGTTCAAATTCAACCACAAATTCTTCTCTCAACTCTACAAATGCAAGAAATTTCAAGGCCTTTGTTAAGAAATTCAATTACAAACCTCAAAGTAAAATCGTTACTCACAAAATTGCCATTGTAGGTGAGGCTGAAATTAAATTTTGATGTTCAAAACTTATCTTTAAATGAAAAAATATAAGTAAAGTCGATAAATTTAACTCATAACAGAGTTGATTTCATAATAAAAATTTAAAGTTTACATGTAATTTCTCATTTTTTTTTATTTGATGTTTATTCATGATTAGAGGTAATTAGTATCAAATACATTCGTATATAAATATTAATATTATTGTTCATTGTTAATTGATAGTAATACCTGAATATTTTTTGTTCTGAATGAAAGCAATTTGTTAGTAAATGACTTCACTTTTGTTTTTCACGAGACGACACACACAGAGTCGTTAATTTATAAATGCGATTAAATTAAGATAAAGTTTGAGTTTTTTAGTACGAAAAAAAAACGAACTCGGCAAAAAAAAATGTTAACAATATACTGGGAGGAACTGGGATTCAGTTACAATTAAAATAAAAACATAAAAAAAACGATTTGCTTTGGCAGATTAAAGAAGATATCGTAAAGTGAGCTGACTTGTCCTTTAACAGACATCCAAGACTTCCCAAACTTTTGTATTGCAGTCCTGTCCGGTTGAAATGACGTGTTCGTTGTCAAGCCAAACCAATTTAGTGATTTGTGATTGTGGGTGAGCGTCTAAAATGAAGGAGAAAATGTCATTAAAATTAAAATCAAACGAATTCAAGGTCAATTAAACTCACTTTTGATAATTGTATGTTTACTTGGATTTGCAACAGACCATACGATGATTGTTGTGTCAAGGGAACCACTTGCAACGAGGAGTGAATTCGGAGACCATGCCACACAATTGACTCTTGCATTATGGAATCCCCATTCACTTTTGTGAGCGGGCTGAAAAAAAATGTTAAATTTAAATCTAAATTTTATTTTCAATGCAAAGAAATTTCTTACCTTGTACTCAGTGGTTTCATATAAGATGACTTTGCGATTTGAGTCTGATGCGACTAAATATTTTCTGTCAGGTGAATATGCACAATCAGTTATTGCTCCCAGGTGTTCCAATTCAAGTTTTGGTTCCAATGTAGTGCCATTCAATGTATAAATATGAATTTTCATATCATCACCTCCCACTGCAACATCCATATTGTCTGAATTGACTGAAACACAACTCGATTCATACGAAATTGGTAACGCGGATACTTTTCTGTTGTCTTTCAACACACAAATATCTTTGACACAACCAACAACCTGTATATTTTGCTCCTTGAAGATATCCATGCCGCGTGGTTGACAATTAAGTTTTGTATCGACTCCAGTGTAAGTGTTACCTTCGATATTAATTTGCTTGACACTGTCATCAATGCCACAGGTATACACAAAATCGCCATGAGCGCGAATACAATTCACTTGATTACCGTGACCATTTCCAGCAACACGATTATTGGTTCCATTGCCCGAATTCCAATTGGTAACCGCACCATCATGACTAGCTGTGTAAATGGTACTGTGATCTTCACTTAATGCTAATGCGGTAATTGGCTTATTATGACCTTTAATAATACGTAAGGGTTTGGTGGGATTGTTGACATCTAGGTACGATATGAAGCCGGATAGGGAAACAGTGAGCAAGTAATCACCTTGCCATAAACATGATACTTGTTGATCATCAACGGTAGTTCCCATTGGGAATTCCGTGATCAATTGTTTTGTATTGACATCCCATAATTTGCATGTTTTATCACCGGAACATGTCAAGAGTTGAGTGTTATCGGGCTTCCATGCAACTGCATAAACACCACCTTTATGTGCTGGACTTCCAATTTCCCCAATCAATTCAGATGTAGCACCATCATATAAGAAAACTTTACCATCAAATCCAGCTGAGGCAAAAAATGCACCATTCGGTGAATATCGAACAGCTTGCACGAATCGTGTATGTTCTTGTTTTGTACATTTAAATTTGAATGGAGGTCCTTCAAACACTCCAATCGTGTTATCTTCACTTCCTGTTACAATACGAAACGGTCTCGTTGGACGAAAATCACATGAATTAATAGGTTTTGATTGCCCACTAATTTCACCGACAGATGTGCCAGTTTCTGTCATAAAAACATGACCAAATCTTTCACGACCCTCACCAACAATCACCATACGTTGATTATCGGCAGACCAAGCAATATCCTTGATTGGACCACCAATTGGTTGAAATTCATTTTTCAAAATGTGCTCTTTATTGACCGTATCCCAAATTCTCACTTTACCACTTTGATCACCAGATGCAATGTAAAAACCAGATGGTGAATATTTTGCTACATTTACAGAACATGAATGTTCCGTGTAGACATCAGATATTGCCGGGTTCTAAAAATAAATTTTGAAATTAAATATTTGCATACACTTGTTGTGTTGTGTTGTGTCAACAATGTTGATATTTTTCTCAATGAATAATAATTTTATACCTCAATGTTGCGTATGATCACTGAATTTCCATTGCAATACAGGAAATTTTTCCCTTTTGGATCTCCACCAAGTACAATTGGCTGTCCGCGTTGAGTACGAGGTAATGTGGCATATGTAAATTCTGTAAAAAAAATTATATGAAAATTTATCTTTAAATTTAATCATTTTTATCTCATAAATTTCAAAAAATAAATGACCACTCCCTGAGTTTAAAATTTAATATGAATGTCATTATCAAGAGATACTGATATTAAACATTCATTTTAAGGCCATCGACCCAAATTGAAAAAAAAATACAAATTTAACAGCACTCTTAATATGCATGCATAAACGCCGGTGATGCTTCACTGATCACTGACTATCTAAAATGCAAATAAACACTGACTTGGAAACTCCATTCTTGACAGCACTTGTTCTAATGACTGATTTTCCAAACTGTATTAAAATTCTATTTAATTTCCTTGAAGAAAAACAGACTTTATCAAAAATTATTGCACATAATCACATAATGAGTAATATTTTACCGTACAGACACACATATGTGTGTCATACCATTCACGAAAGATAAATATTTTTCAATTATGTCCATATAAGGGAGTGACTCAGAACAAATGAAATCTGTGAAGGAACTTCCATTTATAGTGCTTATCATTAATTTATTTCCGACTGGATTTTGATTAAAATTATCTTCAATTCACTTTTTTTCTCTTCATTTCAATGTAATTAAATTAAAAGTTATTTATAATTGGATGATTCATTGATATAAAAATCATACGAAAAAAACCACTGGATTTAATTGAGAAGGTGCACATATTTTTTTGCTCTCTATCCCAAAAGTATCATATTAAGTGAAATATCCTTATGATGAACTTACTGTTAGTGTAGGACATTGTTGAAATTAACAAATAAAAGGATTTTATTCCACGTATTTGATTGATAAAAGCCGGAAAATTGATTTATGATTTTATGCCAGATTTGGATTCGTGATGCACTGAATTTTTTTGTGTAAGTGTGTGTGTGTGTGTGTGTGTATCGAGATTTTGACAGATAACCGTCAAATGAGTAAATTCAATGGATTTCTTCTTCCATTGATATTATGAATTTTACAGTAATCCACAATGTGATTTGTTTTGATCACATTTCAGACCTCTTTTAATTTTATAGAAAAATAATTTGAATTAAATTTTAATCATGGCGGAACTCTGGAATAACAGACAATTGGTTGGACCTCCATTCATCACAAAAACGACAAAAATTCAAAAAGCCGGTAAATTGAATTACAATTCTTTTTTCTTGCATTAATATATTTGTTTTCTTGGATTTCAGATTTAAAAGCCTTATCAAAGTCAATGAATCACCTCTTAAATATCTTCAAGGACAGTAAAAGATTTGACACAGCAGCTGCTTACTTGTCTCGAATCATCTGCATCAATGGAGCCCAATTTCGTCGAATGGAACTCCTCCGAAGAATGAAACAGACAAATCAAGCCTTGCTAAGACTGAAAAACTATGAAATTATACAAAACATTGAAGATTTCATCGCTTATATTCCACACGAATTTGAAGAGATCCAAAAAATTCATCTTCCAACCCAACAATACTTGGAGTACATTTTAGTAAAATTACAAGGAATTTCAAAATTATTATGTCGAGTCATAAATTGCACACGTCGAGCTGGACGAAATTGTCTTCAATTAGTGTCAATAGGAAACTTCATTGCCAAAAATGCAATTTTTTTATCTGTATTGGGAGAAATTGCTGCAGTGACCAAAAAACGGCTAGATGACGTTATTCAAGCATATGACCAAATAGTTCAATTTCAAGACAAATTGAAGTCAAGTAAAGTGGCTTGGTTACCAGAAAATTATTGTCTTCCAGTGGATTTGAAGTTGTGGCTAGGTGAAAGTTATCCATCTGAGCCTGTGAATGCTGCAAATAGTGTTAGTTATAAAAATCCGCTCTCAAGTTTGATTTCAACTGAAGAAGATGATGTTGAATTTGAAGATGAAAGGAAAGAAATTTATGAAGCGTTTAGGGATGTGGAACAAAAAAATACTGATTTTGGTGATGATTTTGTTCAACTTGATGGTACCAAGGAAAAAGAGTCAGAAAATGGATTTGGTGATACTGTTGAGCGTGAGGAGAGTCTCCAAGATCGTCTTTTATCGGTGAAAACTGTTCAAGACATTCAAAATTTCATTAAAAATGAAGATTCATTGAGAATGCAAAGAAATCCCAGAAGTTTCACCTCAAAAGTGCCTAAAAAGCAGTGGAATATTTTTAAGACCGAATCAAATCGGCTCATGAAAGCGTTCTCAGGAAAAACCTTAGTGAAAAAATTTAAAGAGCAACTAAATAAAATAATTAATGCAAACTAAGAACTATGTATTTTTACTGTAATTCAAATTAATTGCAATTTAACGCTGGAATGGATAATAATCCAATCCAGTATTTGACTTCCACACCGTTCTCTGTTGTTCATGTCGGTATTTTTTACTATTTTTGGCTGTCTCAATCATTTCAGCCACATCCTTTCGATAAGCTGGTGGCAATAATTCCTCATGCAAAGTACATTCAACTTTTTCCGGCTCCTCTTTACGTAACCAGTGTCTACGAACAATATCTACATCCCGATTATACTCCTCTTGCAAATCCGAAATTGAGGTTGGAGGTGCATCAAATTCAAAAAAGTAATAACTTCCATGATGATGACAAACTCCATTTTTGCTCATTTTAAATGGGAGTTGCCTTGTTCCAAGATTCTCCAATTTACGAATAAAACCACCACGCTCGAAAATTGCTTGGGATGTGCGTTTCAGTGTTGAAACAAGTTCGGGCTTTGAAAAAAAACAATTTTTTTTTTTAATAAAAATTTTTTTGTTTTAAGAACGTTGATTTACTTACCTTGGCCATTTGTCTTAAGACTAACATTAACTCGTAAGTAGGCATCTTTTTTTTTATGATTTTAAGATAATGAAAATTAAAATTAACTTTGAGAGACTTTGATTTTGATTCCAATCAAAACAATTCAAAATCATGTGTTAAGGCCGTTACAATTCGGAGTAATGGTCACGTTTGATACTTTAAATGAAAATTAGAGTTAAATTTTTCTTAATTTTCTTTTTATTTACTTAAATTTATTACGTTACGCGTTTTTTTACACCTTGTGTACAATGCTGTTGAATGTGTCGTTTCAAGTTATTTTTACTAGTCATACCACAACCACACGCTGGACAGTCATAGCGTTTCCCTTGATGTACCACCTCAATATGTTCCTGTAAATGTTGCTGCCATTTATAGAACTTATCACACAAATTACAATTAAACAGCTTATTAGGGTCATGCAACCGTCGATGACCTCTCAAACTAACGATATGTGTAAATGTCTTTGGACAATATTCGCATTGGTAGATCTGGGTTGGTTGATGAATTTTACTGTGAGATCTCAGACATCCTTTTTGTTTAAACACTGAATTGCATCCTTCATGTGGACATTTGAATTTATATTCTCCTGTGTGTATCATCTGATGTGCATTAAGACTATTTCTCGATTTCAGGACTTTGCCACAAATTGAACATACAAAACTTTTCTTTACAATACTATCAGAGTGTTCTGCTTCAATGTGATTTCGATAATTTGGAAAATATTTGAAAGTTTTCTTGCAAAATTTGCAACTATATTTTCGTATTTGGAGGTGAACGGCTTCAATGTGTTTCTTTATTTCCGTATGAAGGATGAATCTCTTTCCACAAATATCACAAATCAATTTTCGCACACTCTCGGGATCATCGGAATGGATTCGGAGCATATGTCCACGGAAGTTATTTTTAGTTGTGAAGTCTCTTCCACAAATTTGGCACATCAAAATTGGACGATCGGCTGAAGGATGACGTTTATTGACATGGGCATACAAACTGGCTTGTGCTCGATAAACGGCTGGACATTGAGTGCATTTAAATCGGTCGGGGTCGAATAAATGGATGAAAATGTGATGCATCAACTGGGAACGACTAAGAGATTTGAAACCGCAATGATGACACTCAACACCATTGTTTTGTTTAAGATGTTTTTGTTCACATTTTACTCTCATACGAGAAGAGCTTTTAAGGGTGAGACAGTATCGGCACCTAAAATCCCAATGCGTTTTGATTGTCGAATGTTCAGACTTTAACTTCTTAGAATGATTTTTGTTTGCTTTGTCTTCTGACTTCTCTAGCTGCTGATTTTCAATTTTTTCGTCTTTGATATCATCTTTGATTTCAAAATCAGATTCATTTGAGTTCAGATCATCATGAAATTCAGTAGTGTCAATTTGAGGTTCATTGTCTGATGCTTCAAGTTCTTCCTTAATTTCCGTGATTGGCTCATACTTTGCTTCCACAAATTCAATGGTCTTCGTTCTCAAATATTCTGTACTTTTCTGTGCTTTGACCCTCAATTCATAAGCGATCTTCAAAATATTTTTACAATCCATACAAATTAGTGAGCTTTCGGTTTCTTCTAAATGAATATTTGTACACTCCACAAACAGATCATAAAAATTGGAGTCAGTCAACTCATATCGACATGTTTTCAAGTCAATTAACAGTGAAGATGAATTTAAACATATTCTACAAATATTTTCCATTTTTTCTGAATAAGATTTCGTTTAAATTTTATAAAATATTCGATTTAAATTTATAAGCATTTTTTGTTTACTTTTTTTTGTTGACATTTGAGCAGCTGATGGCCGTTACAAATTTTACAAATAAAGCCGTTATTTTTGATTTGATATAAATTTTAAAAATATTTTGAATTCATTTAATTTAAATTTATTATAATATGCGTTTTTTTACACCTTGTGTACAGTGCAGCTGAATATGTCGTTTTAAATTACTTTTTTTAGACATTCCGGCTCCACATGCTGGACAGTTAAATCGTTTTCCCTCATGTACAACCTCAATATGGCGCTGTAAATCTGCTTTCCAAATGAAAGTTTTCCCACAAATACCGCATTTGTGGTGTTTTTCTGGATAATGTTGAAGTTTATGTGATTTGAGTCCAATCGGATGTGTAAATGGCTTGAAACAAATTTCACATTGATACGTTTTTCTAGGTCCATGCACTAACTGATGCATTCTTAACGAATTACTATGTTTAAATTCAGCAACACATCCAGGAAAAGTGCATTTGTATTTATAAACAGTAGAATGTGAAATTTTATGTGAATTAAGTAATTCGGAGTTCTTGAAAATTTTTCCACAAATTTCACATGGAAACTCTTTTTTGATATCAGAATGGAGATTTTCTTTGTGATAACGTAAACGACTATTTTGCTTGAATACCTTGGAACAAATATCACACTTATATTTGGCCAAATTCAAATGAACCTGTTCAATGTGCTTCAATATCTCATCACGATCTATAAACCTTTTATCACATATATCACAAATATATTTTTTAACACTGATTGGATCGGTAGAATGAGATCGAAGCATGTGACTTTTGAAATTTGCATTGGATACGAAACGCCCACAAATTTGACATACCCTTGTATATTTGTTCATGTTTGGATGAAATTTTTTCTTATGTTGACTCAAATCTGATTTAGTTTCAAACCCTGATTGGCAAATTGTGCATTTGAATCGACATGGATCTAAAATATGTCTGAAAATGTGTTTAATTAAACGGAATCGAGAAACTAATTTGGCACCACAATGATGACACTCAAGACCATCGTTTTCTTTTATATGTTGATTTTCACATTTGTTCCTTGCACGTATGTTTTTCTTGGGTTGGAGGCAGTACCGACAATGATGTTTGAAATGTGATTCGATTTTTGGTGTTTTATTTTGTTTGTTCATGATTTTTACAGCATTTATTCTTTGAATTAACGAACTTTTACCGATAAGTTCATCTTCTAGTTCTTCATTTTCGTCAATGGAATCAAATTCGTCTTTTACTAGCGCAGTATCACATTGAAAATTTTCTTCCTTTTCTTTTGCTGTGAAGTCATTTGAGTCCTCTTCGTCATTAAACTCACAATCATTATTCTGAAAATCATCGTCACACGGTTCGGCTTTTTCTTCTTTTATTTCTGTGTTTAGTTCATATTTTGCTTCCACGAATTCGATGATCTTCGATCTCAAATATTCTGTGCTATTTTGTGCTTTGACCCTCAATTCATACGCATCCTTCAATATATTTTTACAAACTGAGCAGATCAGAGAATTTTCGGTTTCCTTCAAATAAATGTTTGTACACTCTTCAAACAGATCATAAAAATTTTTGTCAGTTAACTCATAACGACTTGATCTCATGTCAATTAATATTGCAGATGAATTTAGACAAATTCTGCAAATGTTTTCCATTATTTTGAGTTAAATTTCATTTGTTTTAAATTTTTTATTTTCATTGAACTGCAGTTTTGAATAAATTTATGTTTATTTACCTTTTTTTTGCATTTTCATGGTAAAAATGCTCTTTTGAGGTCATTTTGTCGTCCATGCTAATTAAACGTATAGCTATAAGCAACATTAAATAATTTTCATTCTGGGTGCAAACATTTTTTCCAAATTCTCCTCAAATTTGGAACTTGATCACTTTTGGGACATTGCAGACAAGCTTTCAGGTGGATTTCACGTCATATGCTCATAATGCGTTTAATCGCCTACAAATCAGTACTAAGAGGGCTGAAAATATTAATCGCTAAAATTTAACTAAATTAAATCAAATTGACAATAAATTTCAATTTGCTGAGAGATTACAAATCTTCAAATAGAATGAACTTGATGGAGGCGCTTAAGTTGACGTTTCATTTTTTAAGAATTGAGAAATGTCAAATTCACGTTCCACAAACAAAAACAAATGCAAAATTGACTAAAATTGAACGAAAATTAAAAAATTTAATATAAAATGGAAACAATAATTTCAGAGACATCCTTACATCAAAATAAAAAGCTTAAATATAGTCGTCAAGTGTATGGCCAAGTTGTCATTGGACCACCAGGTAAATTTCCTTAATTTAAATTCAATTTTTATTCCTTTAATTTTTTTTGCATTTTCATTTTAGGTTCCGGTAAATCAACGTACTGTAAAAAAATGTATGATTTCCTCAAACAACTCAATCGTAAAGTGACAATTGTAAATCTTGATCCTGCTAATGAAAATATGCCATATGAAGCATCAATTGATGTGATGAAATTGATAACTGTCGAAGAAGTCATGGATACTATGAATCTTGGTCCAAATGGTGCTCTTATGTATTGCATTGAATTTCTTGAAACAAACTACGAGTGGTTGGAAGACCAATTGAAGAAAAGTGAATTTAATTATTTTCTCTTCGATTGTCCTGGTCAAGTGGAGCTTTATACGCATCATCAGTCGACTAAAAACATTTTTGCTAAATTGGAGACGGAAGGATTCCGATTGTGTGCTGTACATTTGGTGGACTCACATTTTTGTAGCGAACCACATAAATATATCTCGGCTTTGTTGTTATCATTGAGTACAATGCTTCAAATTGGATTGCCTCATGTCAATGTTTTGAGTAAAGCGGATCAGTTGAGGGAATTTAGCTCAAAATTGTTGTTCAATTTAGATTTTTATACGGATGTGCTGGATTTGAAATATTTATTGGAAGCACTTGATGAGACTGAAAGAATGCACAAGTATCGGAAATTAAATCACGCCATCGTTTCAATGATTGAAGATTATAGTTTAGTGACATTTACTGCACTGGATGTCAATAGGAATGAAAGTCTTGTTACAATCAAGAATTTAATTGACAAGGCAAATGGCTACGCGTTTTCAGCTACAGAGGAAACAACAATAAATACACTTTTAGCTACAGCGATGGGAGCTAAATGTGAGTCAGACCGAATGGAACAAGAAATTGATCCATACGTGTGACATTTAAAATAAATATTTTTACAAATCCATAACAAGTTGTTTCATTTTTCAGTAGAGTTAAATATTTATTTACACATGTAAAGCAATTAAGTTAAGTTATTACACTTCTGTTAATTTCAGATATCCCACAGGAATTTCCTGTAATTCAGTTTTCAGACATAAAAATTCACCAGTTATACACATCAATGTTGCACATGCGATATTTAACAACCACCATGAGAATGTTGTGGGAAATGAATGACTGTACCACCAACAGAAAATCAAATGGAACAAATGCCATGTAAAACTATAATCTAAACATAATTTTGTTCGACGTACAATAATCCACAATAACAAGGCTCCAACAAGTGAATTGAGGATAAAAGTTAAGATCACACCTGCATTTGAAACGTGAACTTGCTGAAAATTAAAATTGAGTTGTGAAATTGAAAGGACCTTGGAGATATAAGTAAAAATCTTACTCTATACTCAAATAACTGATCTAACACGAAATTTTCTCCAGACACCACATCAACAACTGTCATTAATACTATTGCACTCAGGTACAGAAGGCATTGCATTGCAGCAATCTGTGAGATCTATAAAAATGATAATTTAATTACAAAATGGTGAGTCATCATAAAAGTCAAAGTGAAAGTTAATTCAACATTTTTCATGAAATACGATTCTAATCACACTCACAATCATGATTGGATCAAATTTTGTCTGTCTGAATTTCCCTGCCATTTTGATTTCAGGATATTTTTTTTAATTTGACTTATTTTTTATTTTGGTTGACTGTAACTTTTTCTTCAAAAGTATTGTGAAATCGTTTTTATTAGACGTTTTTATGGAAATTCGTTCTTAATTTCATTTTTATTTACTTGTTCATGTTTAATTTAATCCTAATTTTGTTTATTTACTGTAAAAATAGGATTTTAAGAAGGTGAAATTGATTTTATTTGAAATCAAAATAAGATTTTCAATGAAATTGGTCATGAAATCTTTTGTTTACATTTTTCATCTAAAGTCGATTATCCCTTTTCGACCCGTCAGGCTGGAATTTTATGCTTATATGAATTTGACGTTTAAAGGCTTAAGTTTGGTCGTAATTAGATCTTTATTGTTGTTTTTATTGGATTTGGATGTTGCTTAAATTGTCTCATCTCATCATCAACTTAATTGGTCGAACGTGATTTTCAGGTCAAAATTTTGTTGGAAAATTCACGTTCCAATTTCTTGAAGTATTTTCTCGTTGGAAGGTTAGGGATAAAGAAACGTCATTATAAAACGTCATTTTCTCAAAGTTTGTCTGTCGGAAATCGTCAGCATTTTTCTTAATTTACTAGCTTTAAATTGATAAATATAGCATAAAACTCATGATTTAATTTGTTTTCAGTTTGAGAAGCATGAAAGTAGATGGTTAGTAAAACTTAAAATGTGGTATTTACTTCAAATTTCCAACTTAAATTTCCAAGCTTTTCCCTCCTTTGAAGATTTAGGATTAAGTTTTATTTTTATGTGATTTATATTTTAACAGGTTAGTTTTATAAAATGTCAGGGGCGATACACAGAATAAGAGAAATCTTTAATAGCCTTTTCAGTGATGGTAATGACCGTAAAAGACCGTGAGTATTTGCTTATATAATTTTCTGAAGTATTTGTTGTTTCATTAACATTATACCATATTACAGTGCTGATCGAGACAATTTTTACTATCCAAGTGCAAAATTCCGACGAGTAGGCTACGATAACGAAGACGGTAAATTGGTTCACTAACATTTTTGTTCCTCATATTTTTGATATATTTTTTTTACAGAATATTCCGATACTGATATGGATGATTTATTTGGATCAAAGAACAAGAGGAAAAGTTTTAGCAGTAACAAGAGATACACAAGTGGAATCCCGTTCACCAATGGATATGGACATTCATCGAGCGATCGTACTACCAATAATGACCTTCCAAATGACGATGTGGTAAATTTTAATACGCATTAACCTTGAACAACAAAACTTAAATTTTTCCTTTTTAAGGTGTTTGTTAGTGATCAACCACCCAGCACAACTCCTATTTTTGTGACACGAGTAAAACCATTCAAAATTAATGATCCAATTGCACATAGTAGTTTACGGATGGACAGAGTTCCACCATTAATGCCACTTCCAAAAACATCTAATAACACATCAACTGCAAGTGGACCATTTCGAACAAATTCGACACTAGCAAGCACAAGTCGATTGAATTTCGGACAAAATAATACAAAACCTCCTGTTCCAAAAGCTGTGCCCATCAGCTTGTTTAGTCATGCAAATGGAATGTTTTCATCGACAATGCAGAAGCAAAATATGGGACTAGGTTTCAAAGGAATTGATACTGTAGAACGTCTGAGTCGAGGTCAACAAATGGCCAGTATGGCAAGAAGTCGATCGCCGACAGGAGCAATGGGAACTTCAATATTTTCATTTAACCGAGAAAAAGATGAAAAATTGGAATATATTAAGTTACTAAAACAAGTTTGTCCCGATATATACTCACACAGTAAATGTAAGTATTCATTGATTTTTTTTTTCTTATCGTAATAAGATTCCAAATTCTTACAGTAAATAATACGACATTTGTCGATCTCACAAAGGATGAGACTAAAATTAACAGGACAAATAATGTGGATTTGACTTCAGACGAAGACAAGGTATAATCTCAATGAATATCTTTTATAAAAAAAAAATTAATATAATTTTTAAAATATTAAAGGACTCGAGCAAAGGAGCACGGAGCATACCTCCAACGGAACAAGTGAACACATTATTAGAACGTTTATCTGTAAAAGCAGCTTTTGATCCTAACCTATCATTGAAGTATAAAACTCGTGCAGAAGAAGCTGCAAAAGAACGTCAAATTAAAATCCAAAAAGAAGAAGAAATTCTCAAAGAGAGGCGAAATGAGACTGATGAAGTGCATCGAAACTTCAGAAAACGTGTTCAAAGTGTCCCAATGATTTATGATGAGATTATACAAAGAATTCATGATGGCGAAGAGGAAGAGGAGGAAGAAGAAGAAAGCCAATATCCTGAATTAACGGCTGAACATCATAAAACAATAAAATATGCATTATACGGAGGATCAGCTAGTGAAGTTATTATAAATAAATTCAATTTACGCATCACTCGAAATGACTTGAATACATTAGTTGGAACGACTTGGTTAAACGATGAAGTTATAAATTTTTATATGAATTTGATAATGGAACGTGCAGAAAAACGAACAGATCTTCCCAAATCATACTGTTTCAATACCTTTTTCATTCCAACATTAATGCAACGCGGACATAGTGGTGTTCGTCGATGGACACGAAAAGTTGATGTATTCTCATTTGACTTGTTACCAGTGCCCGTTCATGTTGGTGGCATTCATTGGTGCATGGCAATCATACGAATGAAAGATAAGATAATTCGATATTATGATTCTATGGGAAATCCAAATCAACCCGTATTAGATGCATTGGAGCGTTACTTAATTGATGAAGCTATGGATAAAAAGAAAATTACATTTGATACAAGTGATTGGAAGAAAGAAAGTATACGAGATTGTCCACAACAACGAAATGGAAGTGATTGTGGTGTATTTAGTTGTATGAATGCTGAACACTTGACCCGAAACGCCTCATTATCATTTAGCCAAAATGATATGCCCTATTTTAGGCAAAAAATGGTCCTAGAAATTGCAACTGGAAATCTGATAACCTAAAAATGAGATTGAATACTCTTTAAATCTGAAAAATCAAATTAGATGAAGGGCATCAAATAATATTTATTTTACGTTCTAAATATCATCAAAACAGAATCATTTTACATTTCATATTCAAATCATCAGAAAAAAAAATGTTATCACAACTGAAGTCAACTGAGATAAAAAAT
This sequence comes from Culicoides sonorensis, assembly GCA_900002565.1. Lineage (NCBI taxonomy): Eukaryota > Metazoa > Arthropoda > Insecta > Diptera > Ceratopogonidae > Culicoides > Culicoides sonorensis. The sequence continues at coordinate 21,029 of LN483429.1, forward strand.
AAAAGTATAATAATGTAAATTTATTTTTTTCATTTATTTCTTTATAAGAAAATTAAAAATAAAATCGACTTAAAGAATTACAAAAATAGACTTTTATTTTTGTTTTACCATGGTCTTGCAAGAACCATAACCATCGGAATAGGATTTTAACTGAAAATTTTCTTTTATCATTTTGTATTTGTAGGTAAATTGCATGTAAATTGAAAAGAAAAATTAAACTTTAAACGTGATTTAGGCATACAAGCGCATTTTGGTGAAAGGAAATTATTTTCTGTGAATGTCTCTCCTAGTTTTCTTTGAATTCGTTTCTTTCTGTCCTTTTTTCAACGTCTGTTCCTTACTATATCCAAAGTATGCAAATTGAGTGTCTAATAAAAAAATTGTAGTCAAGTAGAATTATTCTAACGGACAAAGTAACCGTTATTTTAAGCGCATTTTTCAAATAGTACACGAAAAACTCATTTGATGCATTGATAAGACAACAGTTATTTGCCACTGAAATCACTTTCAAGAGAGAAAGAAATCCAAGATGTCCGGTAATAGTTTCAAAACAGTTTTACTTGAAATGTACGAGAAAAAACAAGGATTTGACATTGATATCTTTTTAAATGATTTAAAAACACCGATACCAGCACATAAATTGGTCCTGTCCCTGTCCTGTGAAGTTTTTCGTAAACAATTTTTTGAAAGTTCCAACCTTAGCTCCAACAGTCTTTGTATTAAATTGAAAAATGTTACAAAAGAGTTATTTGAAGAATTTATTGGGTAAGAACTTGCATTATTTTTAAGAATTACCGTTTAATTGTGATATTTCAGTTTCATTTATGGCAAAACAATAAAATTTGAAAACAAGGATAACGCAATCGCCTTTTATCGAACTTCGGATGGATTGAAATGCAAAGATGCACTTGAATTTGCCTCAGATTACTTGATGAATCAGTTAAATGTCCAGAATTGTATCGCTATTTATGAAGTTGCGTCACAGAGTCACGATAATAAGTTGATTGAAGCAGCTAAAAAGGTTTGAATTGAAATTTATTTGACTTTGGCTCATTTGTTTACTTTTAATTTTTTTTACAGATATTTTCTGAAAACACCAACTCGTTGATTGCAAGTCCTGAATTCTTAGCTGCAAAACCAAAAACTGTAGAAGCAATTTTTAGTCTTGAAATCCTGAATATTGATTCAGAATTGGATCTCGTCAAAGCCCTCGAACAATACGTGAAATATCATAAGGAGAATACATCAGATATACGTTACAAAGTACGTGGCGCATTGGAAAACATTCGCTTCCTTACACTTACACCACAGGAAATCACTCAGACAAATCTTTTAAACCACCATGAAATCATAAGTGTCATTGGAAGCCTGCCACCGTGCTCAGATTTTTCAAGTTTCCCTGGATTATTCAGCCGAAACACCCAGAAACGTGGATTGACCGTTAACAAAATTGAAATGATTCGCAACTTGCATGACAAATTCACAGACACTTGCTTCAAATGTGGCACGTACAAACACTCGATTTGGAATTGTAAATATACTTTGGGTATTCCACATCGAGGTGAGCTCAAGAAAATTTTCGAGAAATATCAACACACTTTTTTGTTTGACTATGATTTGGCCGATTTGAAAGTCATACATGAAATGTTCAAGAAAACTAATTTTTTGGATTAAATTTTTCCTTCTTTTATGTTAATGATAAGTGCAATGGATTTTAAGTTGATTAACTTGATTTTGTACTTTTTGTATCTTATATTTTATATTAATTGAAATTGAAAATGTAACAAACGATTTACATTAATAAAAATTAAACAAGCATGTAATTAATTAAGTCAACCTCGTCATTTTGAGTGATCAATTAAAGTAATTACCCAAAATATGTTCAGGAGTTTTTTTTGGTATATAAATCGATGATTTCTCACATTTTGGAGTAATTTTTTGAAACTGGCTCAATATCAAATTCAAAATGTTAGAAAAATTTTGGTCATTCAACATAATTCGCTCTATTGGACTTCTACCAATAAAATTCGAAGAGACAAAATTTATTTTATCAAAATCTTGGCTGACATGGTCATGGATGGTATTCCTGATAAGTATCATGAGTAGTGTTTATCGTGCATATTGTTTATTGATTTCCGAGGAATATGATACAGTGCCCAATCAGATTGGATACATTTTTGACTTACTAATCAAAATTGAACCAATTATCATCGTAATTGTAATTTCCTTGCTTTACATTCCCTATAAAAATTACGATAAAATTTTAAAATACCTCAATATAATTGAAATGAGTGTAATCGATCTCAAAAATCATGATACACTGCTGAAAAATGATCGAATCATCGCAATTTTCAGTGTTTCACTATTTTTCTTAACGGTAACTGTCCTGGAATTTTATTATCAAATGTATAAACATGTCTCTGATGTCTCACGGCACATAGATCTCATCATAAGCTTCATTGAAACACTTTTGATAAGTTTTCAGTCCATGGCTTTTGTATTCCAGTTTACATTATTTGTCCTCATTCTTGATGACCTTGAACGGAAATTAAAAAAATCGTTAAATTTCAATCAAAAATCATTATTCGGAAATTGCGTACAGAGATATGATAAAATTTTTAATTGCATCAAGATTTTCAATGAAATGCAAGGATTCAATGTGAAGGTCATCATCATTTATTCGTATTACAATAATGTAACTGCCATAAAAGGATTATTCGATGCTTCTGAAACGGTTTTAAGTGATAATGAGATTGCAAGTAACACAACTTATGAGGACATTGTGACCTGTTTTTGGTATATGTGTGATAATCCGTACATATTTTGGATGATTTATTTAGGGGAAGTCATTGAAAATAAGGTAAAAGAAAATTTTTTGAGGAGGAAAATTCAATTTCAATGAAATTCAATTTCAGATTGAAGATATTCAGAGAATTTTATCACAATCAGTGAATTCAAATCAATGTCTTATTAAATTTCAGCATCAGGAAAGATTGGATTTTGTTGTAAATCATAAAACTTTGGTTAAAATGGTCGCTACGATTGCTTCTTACATCATGATTGTGATTCAATTCGGAGGAGAAGATGAAAAATCTTAAAAAAATTCAATATATTGCAATAATAAATTATTTTATTCTTAAATTGTACGTAAATTTGTTGTAATCTGAATTTTAACCTTCCATTCCATCACTAAATTGAACAACAATTACCATGTATGACACAACTTTTGTAAATAAGTTAAACAGAGATCGATAATCCATAGCCATCATTCTAATTTCGACAAATTGGTTTTTGAGGATAAAGTTATTAATTTTCTGATGAGACTTGTTAATTGTCTGCCTATTTTCGTCACTTATTTTAATTGTTTTTTGGATGTTAATCAACTAAAATGAAAATGAAATTATAAATAATATTAAAAAAAACAAGGGCGCCTAAGAGCGTACAGTGAGTGTAAAATTTTGTAAGTAGTCTGAAAATAATTTCATTTTAATTTTTTTTTTAAACTTACCCTATTTTCAAGTTTCTGCCCCAATCGAATGAGCCAAATCAGGTATGGAATATGAACTAAATACCAAAAACTAACGACAGTTACATAATAAATGTCATTCGAAAACTCGTCCGTTATTCCATTCCAGTGCAAATTCAAATAATATGCCGTGATATCTTGAAATCCTTTCAGTGCCGCTACAATATCAGAACAGCAATAAATGTTAAAAAATTTAATGTTAAGTCCATGAATTGAATTGAAAATGTTGAGTAATGAAATTAATTCATCATATTCCTCAATGTTCTTATCCGTTTTAGAGTAGATTTCAATTTTAGCAGCAATGACATTAAATAATTGAAAATAAAATAAGAAATTTAGACTTTGAAGACCAACCACAAAAGTTTCATCTAAATTCAAAATCAAATCAAGTTGACGATCAAAATCCACAAAAGGGTAATGAATGTAAGTAAAAAATTCTAAGGAGACTGCAACGAAAATGAACACTAACGCAAAATAGCTCGTAATCCAACTATCAATTTTATGGAGTGTGTTATTGGAATTTTGATCAAAAATTCGAAATTTATTCAGTTTATTGAAAATTTTAACAGTCCTCTTCAAATCCCTGTAATTCATTGTAGGTACGTAAATCAATGTGAGATGTGTCAAAATTAGATATGGCTCAAGTTTGAGCATGACATCAAAAATATAGCCAAGTTTGTTAGGTTCTGGTTCATATCTTTCGGAGACGTTTGTGAAATAGGATCGATAAAGGGCACCAGAGATGGTCAATAAACCAATGAAATATGACCATAAGTAAATTTTTTTTGAAATTTTATATGTATGGTCTTTGAATGTAATTGGAGCAAGACCGAAAAAACGTAAAACTTTGAATGTAACGAAATTATGGATCATTTCGAAAGAAGATTTTAATTAAAACTGAAAGGAAACTCAAAATGAGGAGGGAATGACATAAAAAATTATGATAATGAATTATTTTGGATCCAGACAATTAATAATTAAAGTGAATTGAGACAATTAATCAATACTTCATTACATTAAATGGAAGACCAAAAATCAAATTAACTTAGTTCACATCCATAAAAATGTTCAAACCAGCATTCAATACACTTCGCTTTTGCGGTTTTTTACCATTTCAATATTCAACAATCACTAAATTTTATTCTCTATCCGAAAAATGGCTCCTTTGGACTTACATATTTTGTGGAATTTCAAATTTCCTGACGATTTGGAGAATTTATTTTTATTTTTTCGATCCAAGAATTTTTAGTTTAGACTCGAACGGGAATCTCTACAATTATTTATTGAATGGTGAACCATTGATAAACTTTTTCTACGTCTTATTCATAACACTCCCAATAATTCAAAGGACTCGCGTAAAAAAACTACTAAAATGTCAAAATATTTTAAATGAATTTCGATTGAACAAGTGTAACAAGTGTAACAGTGAAAAAAAATTATTTTTAACAACAATCATCACATTACTTGTGTTAATTTTTTCAGTTGAAATCTCCCACAATCTATTTCGTGATGATTTGAATCATTTTTTGATACAGTTAGATTACTTTGTGATTTTTTTAACGTCGGTTATTCAAACATTATTTCTGATGCACAATTCTCTGAATTATGGTTTGGTGCTACAACAGCTTAAAATTCAGAACAGAAATTTGTCAAATTTATTGACGGCTCCTGAACTGATGACAGAAAAAGACTTGGTTAAAATTATGAAAAATTATTCAAAGTGCATTACATTCATCAACACATTTGATAAATTAAATTACTTTGCATTGAGAAATATTTGGATTCATTTTGTTTATGATGCCGTTTTGGTATATCAAGGCACAAAAATTTATTGGAATGGCTTTGTAAGTGGAGAGCGAAACAATGGACAAGCTTTTTCGGATTTTGTAACAGATTTTTGGAATTTTTACAATATTCCGTTCTCGCTTTTTCAGTTTATGGTGACCTTTAAAATACAGAATGAGGTGATTTTTCGTTAATTAACACTCAACAAGGAATATCGGGTTTTAGAGATCCACCGACTTTCAAAAAACTGGCGAAAAATGCATACTCTCTTTAAAAGTATTGTTTTCCTTATGGTCAATAATGAAAATTAGCAGAATACTTTTTAATTTATTCTATTCCAGCTTAAAAATTTAGAAAGTAAATTCACTTTCCTTCGACTGGGTTTTAAGGACCCATAAGCCGCTCTAAGATCCGAATTCTGATATTCCTTGTTGAGTGTTAATTAAAATTTTACTTAAAACTGTAATTTTCTTATATTTTTGCATTAAAATTCAGGTTCAAAAAGTAATAGAAAATCTTGGAAAAATAAATGCTGTTTATCAAAGTCCTGCTATTAAAAGTCTCATATTGAAATCATATTTTGAGGAAACAAGGGAGTCTTTAACAGATTACAGTAAAATTATGAATATTTTAAGTGCTATATCGTCTTATGTTGTAATTGTTGAGCAATTTAGTGATTCTGTGAAGTAAATATGTAAATCATTTAAAAAACTGGTGTTGAATTATAATTAACTAAAGCACTTGTTCTTTATCGTCCTAATTGAATTTAACTGGCTAAGCCTTTAAAAATTTGACAGTTGATGGCTTTGTTTATAACCCCATAAGAGGGTTAACAGGTATAACTTGACAGTTCACTTTACTCATACGAAAATGTCAAAAATCTCGAACGTAATCATGAATTGTCATACTTATCTGTTCACCAAGTACAGAAAATCTAGGTCAAGAGGTAAAAGTTTGACAATCCATGATTACGTACAAGATTTTTGACATACCCGTATGTGTATCCATACAAAATAAACTGTCAAATTTAATCTGCTTGCTCCCAAAGTTCGAGGGTAAGCAGATTAAGTTTTACAACTCATTTTGCATAGATACACATACGGAAATGTCAAAAATCTCGTACGTAATCATGAATTGTCAAACTCTTACCTTCTGACCTAGTAACTGGGTACGCAGGTGAAAGTTTGACAATCTCTAATTACGTACATAGCTTTTGAAGTTTCCGTATGTGTATCTATAGAAAATGAGCTGTCAAATGTTATCTGCTAACGCAGTATCTTATGGAGTTTGCTAGTTAAAATCAAATACTTTCTGACTCAAGAGCAAAAAAGTGTAGCGACCCTTCAGCTCTTTAAGTTATCTGAATGATTTGAATTTCACCGAACAAACTCTAGGAAACCTTTTCATGAGATTCAAATTTCACACATGACATTAATCATTTTAAAAATGCTTAAAAATTACTTTAAATTGTAATTACATTTAAGATTTCATTTTACTTAGTTTAAAAAAAAAACGACATAAAAAAATATGACTGTCATTAAATATAATAAAGTGCATCCATATAACACGTTTCATAATGACGAGGAGTTGAGCAACAGTACAATTAAAAATAATTTTTCATAAAGTGTCATGTTGCTTCACTATTTCATTTTCACATTGATGTTCAAAAGATACTTCAACGCAAAAAAAAAAAATAACTCATTAAGAAAGATAAAATTTTAACACATTTTTCACTTTCAAACATTTAAGTGTAATTTTGTCTAGAATAATTATAATGAATGAAGTTACTGTGACATTTGGTTGGATTCATATTTCACTGTATTTTACACAAATGTGATTCAATTCATCTAGTTGTAAATTCATAGTTTTACATAAATGTGTAATAAATTATACGAAAGTTGTTAAATTTAATTAAAATGAGTTTGTTTCTTGAATTTTCTTTGCTAACTTTAATTATTTTTACGAATCATCAATTTCAAGGATATCTGAAAATTGTTCAAGGATGAAACAGAACAAAGCAACTTTACACACAACATCGAAAGCAGTTTGATGATCAATTAAGGACACATCAATATTTTGATGCATCAAATACAAACAACTTGATTCAAGTTTCGAGCATTGTTTAACTACATTGATGTCCATACATAACAAGCATCGAAGTGTTGCGTTCTGAAAATGAATTTTCTGATCAATATTTATGTCACACAAGTTAATTTCAACATAAATTTACCTTTTCGTTAATGACCTGTCCTAAATGCATCAAATAAAATACTTGTGGTAAATTGAACATGAGCCAAAGTAAAAGTATAATTGACTGTATTTTGACAGTGCTGCCACCTAGCAATACATCATAAAATCCTCTGAATACCAAAATTGAATAATATGCACAATTCAATTCGATCATTATTAGATTGAAATGATACACAGACTCAATTTTTATGATTAAGGTTATAATTTGGTGAAATTTCGCAAAATTTTTAAACTGATTTTTACTTGAATTTAACTGATCTTGATGTAATTTTGTAAGATAATTTATAATGACTTCAAAATATACACAAAATTGCCATATTTGAATTGTTATTTCAATTGAGGCGAGATATGATACCAAATAATCAATGAGTGTCCAATAACCTACGTTGAATTGTCGTTGATTTAAGTAAAACATTACCAGAACACCAATAAGAAGGCTTAATAATGTAGTGAAGCTATACAAAGTTATCCAATATCCTGATTTTGCATCGTCTTGATATTGAATGAGCTGTTTTAGGATTTTTAATGACTTTTTCATAGTTTTTTTGATAAAAAATGTTGAAAAAATTATTTTTACTTGCAAATACAAGAAAATTCCTTCAATTTTCAATAAGAAATAATAAATTAAACTGTTCTTAGGCATATTTATATCGTCAGTAGCTTGAATGTATATGACACCTCTGTATAGGATCATGCAGCAACTGATCAAGGCAAAAATTTTGGAATATCTGGACCATGATCGAGAATTGTAAAATTTGTTTTTCAAGATTTGATATGGAAATACTCCGAAAATACGTAGAATTTTAAATATCATGAACATGTCATCAAAGTTCTTTCGAAGCACTAAATTTTATTTAATGAAATGACATCGATCTATCATCCGAGTCAGAGAATTTTTTCGTTATTGACATGAAAAACAAAATTCATGTGAATTGATGACTTCATTATTCAAAAAAGTAATTATGATAATCGAATTAATTCAAGTTCGGCTTCTTACATGGTTTTATTAAAATTTCATTGATAGTATTTCCAAATAATTCATATAAAAATGACGATGAACCCTTTCAAAGCAATAAGAATCTTCGGATTTCTTCCATTTGAAATCGAGTACCATCGCGTTTCGCTAAATACCAGTAAATGGTTAATTTATTCGTATTTCATTGCCATTTTACTAATTTTATCATCTCTTTACCGAGCTTACATGTATGCTGTGATCGAATTTTATGAGAAATCTGCTAACACAATTTATTATTTACTTTTAAAATGGGAACCAATTTTTTTGTTTTTAAATATAATTGTGTTGTATCACAAAATTTTTAATGAGAAATCAAGATCAAAAGTGTTCAACATTTTAAAATCTATTTTGAAGATAAACAAAGAAAATAAATCTAGTGGAATAAATAATATTGTGCATTATTGTGTCATTTCATTACTCATTTTATTAATATGCACTGTGAAGTTATTTTATTTTTACTACCGAAATTCTTGGAATTCATCAACTAGGATTTTGCACTATTTTTTTGATTACGTTTTGGCATTCATGTGCACAACAGTCATAACAATTGAAATCTTACAGTTTAGTATATATTTTCAAATAGTGCTTGATACAATGAGTGAATTAGAAAACGATGTTCAAAGTGCATCAGAAGAAAGTTATGAAAAAAAGTATATAATACTGAATAAAATCTTGGATCTCGAAAATTTGATTATCAAAATCGAAAAATGTTATTATTTGGATTTGATTTTTCTTAAATTTAATATTTTCCTTTATTGTGTTTTGGGCCTAAGAGGAATTTATCAGTTTGTAGCCGGGGTATATGAAACTGCACTGTCAGCCATAATCCTAATTTTTTGGCTTTTATTTTACATGCCACAACTGTTTTATTTGATGCATTTGGGAGAATTGCTGAAATTAAAGGTGCTTTAAAATTTGAATAAATAACTTAATTTCACATTAATTTTATTTTTTTAGAGCTTTGATCTGAAACGGTCATTAAAGTGTTATGAAATTGAAGATAAAATGAAGCCACAGAGCGTGAGTGCTTATTTGACATTTCAACATCAATATTGTGAATGGACTTTTAATCATAAAACTATTTATAAGCTTTTGACTGTTTGTGCATCATATTTTTTCATACTTGAACAATTTGCTGACATACTTTAAGATTTTTGGTTAAAATTTCCTTTTAAGTGATTATGAAACGTTACCTGGTGGAAACGCATTGTTATCTTTAAGTAAGTTATTTTATTAAATTTTTAAATTAATATTTTGAAAATTATAAGAATTAGATGATGAAATGGGGACGCCTGGCAATGGTTGGATTTTTAAATGGAGTCGCTTGGTAAATTTGACTCAAACATAGAAATAAAGTTAAAATTCGGCCAAATAAATAAATTACTTTTACTTTGAGAAATTGGCATGATATTCAAGCATAAAATGGAAACGCCTGGTAGTTTTTGACTTTTTAACGGAGACGCTTAGTAAATTAAGCAAAAAAAATAATGTTTAATTGTATTTAATTGAAATAGTTAAGCGAATTAGCCAAAACTGATAAAAATAATACGGAGACGCCTGGTTATTTACTAATTTTTAAAAATTCTTCGTTATTTTATGTTAACATGATGAATCACTCATTAAAGCGCTTTTTTGTTTTGAATTGTACTTAAAATGCTTACAAAAATTAACTTAATTATCTGTAAATTGAGTAATAGCAATATAAATTATCTGTAAATCGATTTTTATGATAATGATAATTACATTTAAGTAATCAATTCAAAATCCTTTGTTTTTTCGGTATTTTACCATTCAAAATTTGTAATAATCAACCAATATCCTGTTTAAAATGGAAAATATATTCAAATATCGTTGCATTAATGATAATTTCTGCATCTCTTGCAAGGGCAGTTTGGTACATCAAAAATTCCGATGAAATTACAAGCCAAGCATTTATATACAATTTCCTATTAAAATATGAACCGACATTCATTTTCATTCAAATATATTTAATTTTTTCTGGAAATTTCAATGAAAAAACTTATCAAAATTCGCTTAAAATATTTCAAAATGTACACAAATTGAAATTAAGTCAACCTCATAAAAGCAGCAAAATAACAAATTATACATTTATTACACTGATTGGCTTATTCGTATGTGTTTTTCTAATATATGACACACGTTATTTCCAAAATCCAGATGATAAAACGATTTGGTTACTAATCGATTATTTGGTTGCTTATATTGAAACTGTCGTTGTCACTCTTCAGATTTTACAATTTTGTGTTTATTTTGAAATTATCATCAATGCGTACGAGAATGCAATTCAAATATATGAGAAATTTGAAAACTCATTAAATTTATATTATGAAATTGAAAAATTTGAAAAACTTATTCTAAAATTTGAAAAAACATACTACGTTTCGATTCTTTTACTGAAATTAACTGGTTTTATTTATTCTCTGCTTGGATGCAGAGGAATTTATGATTTTATATTCCTGAGTCATAAGTCACCAATTTCAGTTTTTCTTATTGCTGTATGGATTAATTATTACATTCCACAATTATTGTACTTGATGCATTTGGGTGAGATCCTTTCCAATAAAGTGAGATTCTTTTTAAATTTAAATTTTAAAGGTAAGTTAAATTTTAGCTTTTTACTTTTTTTTTTCAAGGTAATTTTCGCTCGAAATGCATTGAAACAGGAAAAAATTCAAACAGGATCTTGTCAGAAAAGGAAAAGTATTAATTTGAAATTCACACATCAAGATGGTGGGATGAGAGCATTAAATCATAAGACAATTTATACTCTTGGCAGTGCAGTTGCTTCTTATTGCTTTATTCTTGAGCAATTTTCTGATATTGTGAATGATGATAAATAAGTTTGATCATATACTCACTGTAAGTTGTAACGCCCTATGCAATGCTTAGTGATTCAATCTGTAGACGATTTCTTTTCCTTAGGACTTACAGAGGGTTTGCAGAAGTAAAATTATGAAGCATTTTTTGTGATTATTCAAAAAAAAAAATGAGTATTGTGGTCACTGTTGTAATTTTTTCCATAGCACTTTAAGGACATTTTCAACATACAGTGTATACAATAACCACACAAATATGGTTATAATTGACGAGTAACAATCAATTAATTAAGTGAATAAATGAAAATCAATAAGAAATTATATTCATTTGTGTCTATTAGTGACGAATTAAATTATTAACAAAATTCTCAATTTTTTATATTAAACCTTAATGAACTATCAAATTATTATAAAATTATGGCACCAATAAAATAAGTTTATTATAATTTTAAAAATTGATAAAAACAAGCAGCTTCAATACCTGCAGGACTTAATTATGAAATAAAAATAAATAACAGCAGTTTGAAATTGAAGATAATAATGGAATTTTTTTATAATTATTAGTGCATTTCGTAAGAAAAAATGTACTATTACAGACGGTTTGTCTACCGTCACTCTGACACTCTGTCACTGATCGCTATCCATTACTGCGGAATGGTCCATCGGAACAAGGTCGGGTTTTTGTAAAAGCAGAGGAATTCATGAGGATAATTTATAACTCATGGATTGGGCTCCAAAGCCTCCATGCCTAAAAATCGAACGGATAAAATTTTTAAAAAAACTCTCATATTTTTTTATTTAATAGAGGAGCTTATACGAATAAACTTTAATTAATTAGCAGTGACATTGGGCTCCTGAACCTAAAAATGGTCGGTTTATGCAAAATGACTGATTTCCATTATTTTTCAAAATGACAAACTTTTTTCAAAAAATTCAAAATTACAGAGTTTAAAAAAAAAATCTAAATTGTGGATTTTTCCAAAAAACTTAATTTTTTCTTCAAATTTTTTTGAATTGTTCAAAATGACGGTTTTTTCAACAACATTCAAAATGGCAGGCTCTACACGGTTAGAAGAAAACGTGCCGCTGGAGTGCCGCATTTAGTGCCGGAGCGCGGCACTGCACGGCGGTCCAGCGGCACTACATTTTTATCGAATTTTTCACTTAAAACTAAGATTTTGATAATTAGAAAAGGCTTAAAGCTCATACTTTTTTCAAGAAAAATTATTATTTTTCGAAAAACCGCATGTTTTACATGACTCAAACTCGTGAAAATTAATATTCGAGTGATTTCAACTCGTAGAAATGAATTTTTGAGCGATCTCAATTCGCGGAAATGAATATTTGACTTTTTTAAACTCGTGGGTAATAAAATTCGAGCGTTTTCAACTCGTGGATTGTAAAATTCAAGCGATTTCAACTCGTAAAAATTAATATTCGAGCGATTTCAACTCACGGAAATGAATATTGTTTTTTTTTAACTCGTGGTTTTAATATTTGGTGAATGTGGATAATAATATTAATTTCCACGAGTAGAAATTGCACGAATTTTACTATCCACGAGTTTAAATCTCTCGAATTTTAATGTCCACGAGTTTAAAAAAATCAAAATTTCATTTCCACGATTTGAAACCGCTCGAATATTAATTTCCATTAATTAGAGTGATGTAAATGAGTGCTTCCACGAGTTTGAGCAAGCGTATAAAACTCGTGGAAGCGTATTCAAACTCGTGGCAAACTTCAGCACAGTATTTTTTTTCAAAAAAAAAAAAAGATTTAAAAAAAAATTAAAAAAAAAAATTATTTTTCTATATGTTTTTTGTACGCTGAAAACGATTTTTTTTCGAGTTTATTAATTTTACTTCAACCTTTAAACATTAATTTTAAAAAAAATCTGTTTTTAAAGACAAAAATTTTATAAAAATTTAGTGCCGCAGTAGTGCCGCAAGTGGTGCCGGAGCAGTGCCGCTAGCGGCACTGTTTGCGGCACGTTTTCTACTAACCGTGTATAAATATTTTCAAAATGGCGGGTTTTTAAAAATAAATTTTAATTTTATTCAACAAAAAGAATCCCACCGAAATGCATTTGTCTAAACCACTCAGTGGTTAGAATTTCCCATTTTTAAAATTTTACAAGAAAATGTCTTACGATTGACAGATTTTTGTTTGTCGGATACTGTTATAATGCTGGGATCAAATATTCTCTAAAATCCAAAAAGAGATCCTAAACCGATATAAATTCTTAGCCGAACCAATTTTTTCAGAAAAACTGACAATACTGCCTCTATTACACATCAATGCACTTTTATAAACCATCACATGGTAGAACTTTCTTTAAATTAAAATAAATTTCATAAAAACAATGTGCATTGATATAAATTATTTTTATTATTTTGTTAAAAAAACAAAATTTAATTTGAAAATTATTTCATAATAAGTGGATGTGATTGATTTTTAAATGTTTTATTTTTGTTTAATATTAATTTTTAATGAAGGATTTTGCAGAATATTTTCTGTTGTTTTTCAATAAAAAAATTTTTTCTGTAGGATTATACTTCATTATCTCGTTTTGTATATTTTGAGACTTTTTATTAAATATTTAATGATAAATTTTTTGTTAAAATTGAAATTTAATCTACTTTGAAAAAAAAAATCAATTTTGGTAAAAAATTAATGTCTTTAAACACGCAATTTCTTACATTAAAAACAAACTTTTATTAATTGAAATTGATCGATTCAACTTCAATTCAACTTTAAAGTGAGTAAACTTGTTTAAAAAAATTGATTTTTATTAAATATTTTTACTGAATAAAATAAATGCAAACATTTCATTAATTAATAAATGTTAAAATTGCACACATTTCATCACATCAAATAAAAATCAATCTCTTGAAATTTAAAAAAAATCATAATTTATTCCCATCATTTCACATTAAAAATGCACTTCAGTCTAATGTTTACTCGTTTCAAGTGTATCCGTTATGAAATAAATGAGATTGCACACATCACAATATTATAAACGATATTTGTATCGAGGGAGCTAATTTATTTCATGCATATTCAATGTTCCATCATATTTATTATGAATTTTGTTCTATTTTTTTATTTTAAATTTTAACTGCATACGAGTGTTTGAAAAAAAAAAACATATTCATAGTGCCATAATAAGAGTAATAATAATGAAATGTATTTTTCAGTCCCAAAGGACATCTTATTCATTTATCAAAAAAAAAAATAAAATAAAATATACTTCATATAAATGGTAGCTTTTGTGCTTGATGTTGACTTAAAATATGTATTTTTTTGACTTACTATCTCTAACGTCATAATGTCTTGTTAAGGAATGTGATGCCATTTTAATAACAGCTCGTTGATGAAAATTGTGAGGAAAAAATGATTTTCCCCAGTGAAATTATGAATGATATTTAGTTAAAATTATAAAATTTAATAATTTATGAATGTTTACGTTCACATTTATGTTGAAAATCTAAAGATTTGTTGAGTGACTTGAAATTTCACTGAATTTATGTGTGTTTTCATAATATTTGTCTTGAAAAATATATGTTTTGTATATTTTTTCAATATTCATTCATAAAAATTTTTTTTTTCATTAAAATAATATATTTTTAATTCAATGATGATCAAATGTGAATCATGAATGTATATGAAAAAGGAGAAACTTTAACCACTGTATGTTTTAAAAAAGTGCATTTCGGTGGAACTGAGTTCATTACTGCATCCAATTGTCTCAAATGAGGCCCGCTATCTAACACATAAATATATTTTCTTTCTAAAAAAAATCTTTAATTTTTTAACAAACGCTCTGGAGTCTAAATTCTAAGCCAAATTTATAAATTTTGCTACTTTTAACGGTTTTTGACGATTTGAAAATTCTGTTGCCTATTTCTCTAGCTCATGTGACATTTAAATGACATCATCACGACCGGATCTTAAAAAACCCTTTTAAATCATGTAGAATTTCATCGAATTGCGTTAAAAACACTCCAATTCCTTTGTTTAAAAAATATGTACGTTATTTTTTTAAATAATAAAATAATATTTTTATATGCAAATGATTTGAATGTGAATTTAAACACAAAAATGATTTCGTTTTGCATGATAAAATGTACAGAAAAAAACTAAATTCATAGAATATCAAGACAAAAATCAAGAAAAATCTTTTATTTTTTTAAAGCATTCAAATAAATGCACAAAAAAATTGTATTTTATGATTACTTTTTCTCTTCATACATATGTGGGACATTTGTTCAACATGCATAAAGAAGAAAAAACAAATTTATGAATAAACTCAACTCAACTCAAAAAAAAAAAAATACTGTAGATAACAGTCATCATTTAATATATTCACGTTTTCTGATCTTCTTGCATATTTGTGTTTGCATATCATCAGTTTATTATGTAAAATAAAATAAAATGGTACAGTTGAAGGAAAATTCCATTTCAAACAAGATATGAGACAAGAAAATGATCGTAAAGTTTCATCCCAAATGGCATAATTTATATACAAATCAATGTGTAAAATGTGCCAAATTCTATTTGAATGGGATTATTAAACTATTTTTTTATTGAAATGTGAGAATTTAGCTTTATTTTTTTCCATTTGAATTCAATTTATACGATTTTTTTCAATTTTAATGAATTCTTTGGATTCGACAGTACATTAATCATATAAGTGATCCTTGAAAAAAAGTGTGATATGAAGATTTATGCAAATTGAGATGAATTTCACATGTAACAGAATAAACCTGAACATAATCCAATCATGTCAGTGAAAAGGTTGAATGTAATTGTTAAATTTCAACTTTTCTTTGTTTAACGTTGTACTTGGTAAATTTAATTTTCCTTTAAGATATCGAACAAAAATCATTCCATTAATAAAATATTTCATTTGCTCTCAAAGTCAATACAGAAAATTTATTATTCCATTACTTTTTTTTTTTATTTTTATCTAAATTGTATTGTTACTTGAAATTTTTCGGACATTTCTTTGTTCAAATTTTAAATTTAATACAACAAAATGAGAGTCCGAATGCATGAAAATATCTTACATGTTAGATGTATTTCAATTATTCAGGTCAATATTCAATGCAGATGTGATATATTTGTGTTTCAGGTTAACTGAAGTGTAATTTGATTCAAAGTTTTACATTTTTTAAATTATTTAAGTTTAATCCTGAAATGAGATATAAGAAAATTTGGTCATATAACCTTTGACGAGAAATTTTCAAGGTCATTTAATTATTAATGATTCCGAGAAACCCTGATTAGGTATATGAAAATCCTAATCGTGACACTATTTTGACATCTCCATCTGTGTCTACCAATTACTTGAAATGAAAATAAGGAAAAAAAATATCAAACAAAGAATCATCAATCAGCTTCCATTTAATGTTATTTTTTCTTACTTTTCTATATTTTAGTGACATCTAACCTAATAGATTTTAGCAGAGAATGCATTGCATGTCAAATGAACGTGCTTTGATCGAATAAAGATTAGTTTTAGCATTGCTTTTAGATTATATTCTTCTACCTCTTGTTTTTTTTCTGCTTGCTCTCTATCAAAACATGCTCTCTCTTTCGTATCAGTGTATCAGTTGCTAGTGTTATGTCAGCATCTAGACATCTGATATTAAGATATATGATATTTGAAAACTGCTTATAGCAAAATTACAGAAATCTATCCAAGTATAGTATAAAACTTGGTTACACATTAAATTAAAGATTTAAGATAAAGAAAATTTAATTAAAGTGAATGATACGGTTAATGGAGCTATTTTATAATTTTTCATTGAAGGTAATACTTAAAGTTGTCTTGTAAGAATGTAATTGCAATTCATCAATCTATCAATTTCAGTAAGATTTTGCTTTTGAAGATGTCAATTTGTAATTCATGTAATATGTTTTTTTTTTAATTTCCTCTTGATTCAGTTTAAAAATCGTATTCCTGTACTAAAATACTGTAACAACTCGTTAAAATCCTTCTCATTGAAGCAATTTTCAGAAAATGGTACAATACAATAAATTTCAAATCATCAAACAGTAAAAATCGATTTGGAATAAGAGAAAATTTTAAAATGAAATGAGTGTTGCAGGTTGCACTCAACTTGCATGTGCAATTATTTTATTTTCTTCCCAATTTATGTATGTTTGAATTTTCTTTCCATTGTATTAAAATGCATAAGAAACACGAATAACAACATTATTTTTCATGTTTCAAGAGTGTTGTGTAAAATTTTTAGTTTAATGTTATTATTTTACCGTTGAATGGGTTGAATTATGTATTTTATAATTAAAATAATGCTCGAAGAGCTCTCATAGGACAACCCTTGGGCAAAAAAATTGTTGTTTTGATGTGAAATGTTCTTAACAACGACATTAAGACCAGAAACATCCAGAAATACTTTTCCGAAATTAATCAGCCTTAGATGGATTGGTTAGTTAGCTCTTTTAAAAATGGTCGTCTGTCGTCATGGTGTGGGCCGATCTAAGGCGAGGTGAACCGATGGTGTCAAAGCAGATTTGAGGTCGTTTCCAGTGAGAAACTGTAAAGAAAAGCCCAAAATAAACAACTCTAGGTTAATCGACCAGGCCCTGACTAGGGAATGGATTTTCAGTTGCTCATGTTGCACTACTAGGCGTTTCAACTTACAGTGAAGGCATCACAGTACGAAAATGTCTTAAGTGACCCATGATTGGTCGAAAAAAATCCTCTTATATACTTAGAATGAAGTTAAACAGCATTTGAAAATCAAATTTTTTATTTGACCAGCACATTACTTTTCACAGTCATTCTCTGAATTTAACATGACATAAGCTTTCACATAAACGGAAAAATTTTCGTGTAAAAAGAAAAAAAATAAATATAAAAGAAATTATAAGAAATATTGAGAGTGCTTTCAATTCCTTTATTCTGCTTGATTGAATTAATGTATTTTATTTCCCCAATTCACAATTTTTTTTCTTATACTTAAAATTGAACTATTATGAGAAATTTCATAATAGTACACGAAGAACATGAAGTTCAAGTAAACCATTATTCATGTTTTCAATCAGAGAAAGAGGAAAACAGTAAATTACTAAGAAATAAAACAAATATAATAGAAAAATTATTTTTTTTTGGTATTTTGATTCATTAAATTGTTATTTGTTCGATGTTTTGTTTCAATGATGTTGTAAAACGACATTTGCACTTGACAGATACTGATTTCTTTATTATTTTTAATAAAATATTTGAACGTTTTCCAATTTTGTTACACTTTGATTTGTTACAAAGAACATTGACACAATAAACAATTCATAAAATATATTTAAATTCCCTTTCAATCTTACATCAAAAAATGAAAGAAAAAAGAATAAAATTTTATATTAGAATTAAATTTGCTCATAAAAAGAATGATAATGTGTAACATGTGTTATTTTATGTATTTATCAATCTTTACCATCATATTTTTTCGGTTTGAGTTTTCTTGTAAAAAAATGAAAAGAGCAGAGGCAATAACTTTAAGATGATTATATCATCAAAATAATTTAGATAACTGTTTTCAAAAGGGAATGATAAAATCCAAGAAAAAAGTGTAAAAAGGGTTTTTTTAAAATAATTTTCTTATACAAAACACCTGGCGTCTCCATTATTAGCATAATTCTGCTCAAACCTGCTCATTTATTTGTATTTTATAGACAAAATGTTTTTGATCAATGAAATTTATAGATTGCTCCTTGCCAAAATAGGCAAGAAATGTTTAATTTCATTTCAAGATTTTTTTTCTAAGGAAGACGAAGGTTAAGTTTCAAGCAATGAAGTCATAAAATTTAAACCTTAAATTTTGTTCTAACATCAATTTTTTACCTGTTTCTCTGTACAAACAAATTTATCTTCTTGTAGCATGTCATAAATATTTTTCATCTTTGCCTCAAATGGTGTCGAAGATAAACATTATTACAACCAAAATGTAATAAAATATAATATGATATAATGTGTACATAAAGAAAATGTTACAATAACACTCATGAATTATTATTATTATTATCATTTATGTGTGTGTGTGTGTATGCGTTTGAATGTTTGTCTTTTGTAACACTTAATAAATTTTCAATTTTGTTTTCAATATTAAATCAAAATAAAAGTTCTTTGGGGACACAATTCATCACATGAAAAATTGGTTTTCTATTATGAAAGACAGACATAATTCCTTTAAAACTTTGTCTTTTCATCAAATATTTATATAAAAAAGAAATTTTTATATTATTTTTTTTTAATAAAGATTTTTCATTATGCATTAAAAATTTGTTTTAGATAAATATTGATTTTCAATTCCATTTTTATATTTTTTTTCATATTTGTTATGTAAAATGATATGTTTTCAAGGTATTAGTGGCGATAATCCTATTTTACAGTTATGTCCTGTAATATAAATGTTATTATGCTGCTCGTGAAATCGTAAAAAAAATACTCACACAAAAGATATTTATGTATTATTATTATTATAGATTTTACATGTTTATCCAACGATGAGTCAAAGAAAAACAAAAAATAAGTAAAAAAAAGTGAATGAGACAAACGAATGGGAATTTTTTTCATTACCACGTTATAAAAGACACCTGTGAAAAAGAAAATTATACATTTATAAGTGTTTATAAATGAAAATATTATGTGTTGGAATAAATTGACGATCTATTATCTGATAGCATGAAATTTTTATGACACTTATCTATGGAATCTATTCAATTTAATATGGAATTTTAAGTTTTTTTTTCATGAAAAAAAATGTTTTGTTAATTTTAGGACATTTCTTATAAATGCTTGTATTGTTGGCGGTTATGGTGTCCGTCTGTCTGTGCCATTTTAAAAATTAATGACTGATCCAAAATGGCCGAATAACCCAAAATGGCGGATTAACTCAAAATGGCCGGCTGCAAAAACGATATAAACGATATTTTCACCTTAATAACGATAAAACTAAATTTTTGATAAAATAAGCGAATACTTTAAAAAGAAATAAGCTCGCTTACGATCACGTTTTAAATTTTTTTACATTGTTACACAAAAAACCCTGTGAAACCACCATGCGGACGAAAATAAATACACTAAAATGCTATTCCCATTGCTAGCCTCTTAATATAAGAAATGTCGACTTGGTAAATTCAGCAATGTTGAAGCTTAAAATATTCCCTAGAACTTGGCTACTGGCCACTTTTACGTATTTATTCCTTTAGAAAATACATGTCGCAAAAAAAATGTGCCTGGAATGGCCAAACAAAGAACTTAAAGAAAATAAAAGTGAATCCTCTGGATTTAAAAACATTCGATTTAATTGAAAATTTTTCGGAACACGATACAGTTAATGTCAGTTCAAAGAAAAGACAGACAAAATGATGATAAAAGAACATTTTTCTTTTGGAATGTGATAAAAATTATCATGTCTGTTTAAGTTAAGTATAAAATATGATATATTAGATGTCATGTTATAGATATAATTGTGTCGCATAATATATCATCATTATTGTCATCATTAATTAATATCATTTATTTCAGGCTTTAAGCCAAAAAATTCTCATGATGATGTAACGTAATACTACCCATATTGAAGTATTTTTGCTCTTGAATAAATACAATTAACAAAAATGACGTCAGAGTTTTGCTTTTATTGGAGTTTTAATAAAAATTGATCATTTTTGATGTTTTATCTGACGAAAGACTGCTATTATGGAAATGGTATTTCTATTATAAATCTTTTCTTTAATTTTGAATTTATAGAAAAAATTCACGATTCATAGGATGGTCATCCTTTTGGGTCAATCGTGCGCACTCTTGATCATCATCAGATGGCCTAAGCTTAAATCCTATCATTCTAAGCAATTGTCACATTTATCTTGCCTTTTACTTAAATTGAGGAGGCCGAATGCAAGACATTAATTAAAGTTTCAAGGTCGAACCGTGGACTGAACAATAAATCTTTATATTCCAAATTAAAATTTGCTAATCACAATACTCAGAGAGTGGCTTGAATTGTTTATTTTTTTAAATAATGGAAAGCAATACAACTCAAAAAATAACTGATTATTATTTTGACTGCTCCATGGAAACGCCTTCAAACATATTCCCTTATTCATTATTCATGCATTTCATTATTTATTTTATTATTAAAATATCCTCATATCCTCAAACACATTAACAAAAAACTGTAATTTTATTCAATGAATTATTTTAATATAATATTTATATTATTTAATGCAAATCCTATGACAAAATGTGTGTTCTAATGTGAAAAATATTTACACATATAACGAATTATCTAAAAGCAAATGTTTATTATTATTATTATTATGTGAAGTAAAATTACCAGCAGATGTAATTTATATGATAACACAAAGTGCCTTAATTGCTTATACTTAACTTCTGATGCCAAATTACGATTTCACAAGCTTATTTGTGTGTATTTTAATGTTAAAATGAAAATAGATATAGCTGGAAGATAAAATAAATGAAATGATAAATAGATATAACATAATTGGCAATTTGGAATTTAAATGGAATTCGCGGGTGTTTGCACTGATAATTGATTGCAGATTTATTGTGAAATCAAACAATTTTACTTGACTTGATGTTTTATGGTTGAGTCATGGAATGTTTTAAATAAAAGCTGTGAATGAAATCCAAAAAAAAAAATTAGAAAGTTTAACAGAGAAATTTTTTTTAAAATTATGCAAATAATATTCTTGGCAAACACATTGTCTGCTCCAGTGAACCAGTTTTCTTATCTTTTTCTTATCTCATTAAAAGATGGAACAGAAACTTGGAATTTTCTGTTAAATACTGTTTATTTTATTTACTCTTTTTATTCCTTGAATTTTCTTCTTACACAAGGGACCTTTGTGTTATCGCAGTATTATATTTATAATTTTATCAAAACAGAGAAAAAAAAAGTTTTTAATGAATTCAAACAACATGCTAATTTAATCTTAAACAACTTTTTTTTTGATAAAAATGCTTATTATTTCTTTTTATAAACTTTACAAAAAAAGGACATACAATTCATTTGAACAGCTAAGTGAATAAGAATTCGCACGAGTTTCTTTGTGTGTACTTCAGTTGTAACACGATCATAGTCGGAAAATTAAAATTAGACTGTTGAAGAGGGTTGATAAGGAAACGGGATTGTCTTGATATCCTTTTGTGATTTGGGAATTTTTATAAAATTATTTATGGACAATGCGTTTAAACTGAGATCGTAGGTGTGAGGAGGTTGGATCAGAATTTTGAGACCAGCAATCGAAAATATAACTTTAAATCAGACTATGATTGGAAAAGTGAAAAAGATCCTTGGTAACAGTGTTGCCACCTCTCATTAAAAATATTCTTTGAGAGATCTGGAAGCAAATAAACTAAAAAATTAGTTACTTTTTTCAAACGAAATGTTATGAAATTTGCCGTTGAACTGAAATTTGCAATTAAATTCTGAAGAATTCAAATAATTGGAGGATTTGACAACCCTGTTTTGATATGTTTAAGACTGAACCTTAAACCTAAGATAAAAAAATTCAAGGTAAGTCACTTTGCAATAAGTCATCAAAATCAAATTATTAAATTATTTAATGTAAATTGATTTTAAAACTCATAAATTTTTAATTAATTTAATGGTATGTCACAACTTTGTACTCTCTTGTACAGGGCATTATCAAATTCAATTTTAAAACATCAACTCCTCTATTCAATTTTCCAGTCAATAAAATTGACAAAATTTATCTTTTGGGAATAACTACACCATTTAAGAATTTATTTATATATGCAATTTGTGTGTGTGTTTTCAATTGTATTAATTTTTACATTGTAATACTCTCTGTCTCCGTACTTTTTTGTGTTTGCATTTTATCATCACATAACACATCACTCGCACACTTTTCGTCGTCCATCATCATCCTAATATCAAATAAATCAATTCATGTGAATGGTCAACACACACACACACACACACACACACACACACACACACACACACACACACACACACACACACACACACACACACATATACAACAATCGAAGTAAACCATTTATGTTCAAATGTGTTTTTATTGACATGGAAAACGAGAAACTAACTTTCTAAACAAATAAAATGAAGCGAATTTAACAACAATAAGGACAGTTAGATGATTACAATTTGCTTTTGTCTTCCATTCATACACATTACACACAAGAGAAAAACGAGAGGAAATTCAATTAAAATTGTTAAAAACCTATAACAAAATAGGGTGCTTTTATATATTCATAAAATGGTTTTGTTTTGGGACTTAACAATAAACAATCAATATAGTATGTGGGTCTTTTCATACTCTTTTGTAGTTTATTTGTTTTACGTTTTTTTTTTTTTATAATTCCTTCTAATGATAAGTGCTATTTTACATTTTTATTTATACTCAAATTAAACATGATTTTATTATTCAATTCATGTCCATGTGACATTCAAAATAAAATGGTTTTGACACATGGTGAATTGGAATTAAATTGTTGCTCATTTGATAAGGGTGTGATTTATGTATTTTTTTAGTATATTTCGTAAGAAAAATGCACTTTTACAGACGGTTTGTCTGCCGTACATAGCTCCTGAATGGTAAATCGGAGCGAGGTTGGGTTTTTTCAGTACGATAGAAAAGCTTATAACTCATTAGTTCTGAGATTCACGGTTAAAAGTTTTATAATATTGGTAATTTGTTTTGTTGGATAGAGAAGTTTACTAAAATGAACTTTAACTCATTAGCTCTGAGATTGGGCTCGGGGAAAAGGCTTCAGAGCCTGAAAACGGTCAAAAGCCCAAAATGTCCGTTTTTTTCAAATGGCGGTTATTTTCAAAATGGAAGTTATTTTCAAAATGGCGGTTATTTTCAAAATGGCGGTTTGTTTTCAAAATGGATGGATTAAAATAAAACTTAATTATATTCAATGAAACGAGTCCCATCGAAATGAACTTTTCTAAACCGCCCAGTGGTTATAATTTCCCATTTTTTTATCATTTATTTTAATAAAAATTCATTATGAAATTATTTCTGGTAAATTGATATGATAAGCATTTTTTATGAAAAATCGTTTGAAATTCAATTAAATGGGATTCAACTTTAAATGTTTTTTTGTAAGTTCATAAACAAACCGCCTCTTAAATGAAAATAATAATTATGGGTTCGGAATTCCTATAAAAGTCAAAAATTGAATGAATTTCGATTCAAAATTAGTTGAATTGTTGAGAAGTTAACATGAAACTACCCAAAATACTGCAAAAACCGAAAAATGAAGATGAAACATTCAAATTCGTAAAATTTCTTCTTTTTTTACTTGGATGTTGGACGGGATCTGACAAAAATCGAAAATTCACGTATTTTCGTGGATTTGTCAATGCAATGATTAATTCAATTACGGTAATGGGAGAATATGCGTTCGCATTTACGTTCAGGAAAAATTTAATTTTAGTCCTGGATTCTTTGTGTCCTGCAACGACAATGGGGGTCACATCATTCAAACAATTTATGCTGCTTTTCAGAACAAATGAGTTGGATGATATTTTGAATACCATCATAGAAGCATTTCGACGAGGTAATTACATTTTTATTAATTTAAAGATATTTTTACATTAAAAGTAATGAGCAGAAGTCAAAGACAAAGGAGAATGGTGCAGAAAGTGGATCCCACTCAGAGGATTTTATTTTACAATTTTTCTACTTACAACAACAACATTTACTGGGACGTCAGTAAGTTTCACCAGTAAAGTCATCAGTAAAGTTCTTAATTTCATTAATTTTTTTTTTATATTAGTTCATTATCATGCAATTGGCGTCAAACATACAACATTACATGAAAGGAGACACTGATTTTGATATAATATTACCCTTCAAAAGTGTGTGAGTATCGATTAATGATTAATTTGATCCTTAAATTTATTTTAATTTTTCAAGTTGGCCATTTGATTATCAAATATCACCATACTATGAAATTATGTTTGCATTTACATGGCTTGGAGCAATTTTTACTCAGCTTGGAATTGCAGCGTGTGATGGTATGGTGCTAGACATTTATTTACATATCGGAGCTTTGTTCAAAACTGTCTCCTATGATCTGGACAATTTAGTTAAAAATTGCATTGGTAATTAATTGATTGCATTTTAATGTGTCCGATATAAATTATTTATGTTTAGACAATGATGATAAACTTCAAAAGTTCACTTCGGATCAAAATAAGGCAATTTATAAAAAAATAACAAAAGTCATGGAAAAACATCAATTTTGTTTCGATTTATGTGATCGTGTTTTGAAACTGTTTGGTGAAATTATTTTCGTGCACATTGTTTCGGCAAGTCTAATTATTTGCCTTAGTTCAATTGATTTAATTCTCGCTCAAGGTGCTAATAAGCTGATTTTCGTCAATTATATCATTGCTGCTACAACACAAGTTTTTATCTATACAATGGCTGGTGGTCATTTAGAAGAGATGTGTTTGAATGTTGCTTTGTCCACATATTCAATGCCGTGGTATAAAATGGATACACGTACAAGGGGATTAGTTTTGATGCTAATGAGAAGAGGACAAAAACAGGTGTTAATTGAGGCACCTTTTGTTACGGCTTCAATGCCCACGTTCGCTTCAGTAAGTGTTTATGTTAATGTATAAAATTAAAGATAATTTATAATTAATTTTATTTTTTTTTCCTTTTTCCTTTTTTTAAATTCCTCATAGATTTGTCAAGCAGCTGGATCTTACGTGACTCTATTACAAACATTTGTTTAATTATCAAAAAAATGGGATATCATAAGTTTTGAATTATGTGAAGAAGTGTATTTTGTTGATCAATATTGATGTTTGATGTAAAATTTTGAAAAAATTTGAAAAAACCGTTAAAAATCCAAAATTACAACTTTGTTTTTGTCTCCTCAATGTATGCAATATGAAAAAATGCACATTTCGGTAGTGTAAGAGTTGTTCCTTTTTAAAATAAGGCGGACAACGCTACGAGTATCAATATAGTTTTTTTAATATTAATCAACCTCATAATACACAAAAACAATTAAAAGAAATCCTTGAATGTGAATTGAATTTGAATTTGAACAATTAAAATAATTTCTTATAATATAAGTTTGTTTTCAATTAATTACTTTGATCACGACAACGCATTAATTAAGTATTTTTTTGGGATCACACCTTAATCCTTAAAAATTAAATCTTTGATCCAAAAATCCTAAGACATTTTTACTAAAAACAAAAATCCGAAAGTGGGCAAAAGACATTTAAATGTAAGTTTTAACATTTTATTATAATAAAATATTATGTTTAACAGCACTGCAATACAATTTATTTGCTGATGATGTTTTATTATGAATCGACGCTGCAAACATGAATGATGCATTAGAAATACTGAGCTGTGATTTTAAAAATATAAAAACTTTCTTGTGTATGTCCAAACTAAAATTAAATGTGAGAAAAACATAAGTTATGACTATTGGTGCAAATATGAAACAAAACAGTATTATTATTGATGGTGATGCGCTTGAATTAGTCAATGTAATGAAATATTTAGGAGTTATTATAGTTATTAAACAGGGCTCTACGAATTATCACGTATGGAAACAGGTACAGTAGTGTACGACAGATGCTACAAGAATCGGGTTTACTAAGTGTTTGGCAGAGAATAACATATAATGTCCTCATTATGATTTTCAAGGCAACAAAAAATATGCTATCTGATTATTTGACAGAAAATATCGAAAGGATTGGTGATCTACAACCGTAAGTGGTAGAACAAACAACAGTTTAAGACCACGACAAACCATATCATATTCTGAACATTGCTCAGTGTGGTACAAAGGTATCAACATTTTTAACGATGTATTAAGACAATGCAATACAAACTGTGATAATATGAATTTAAATAAATTTAAAAATGTATGTCAAAAATAATATAAGTGAAGTGATATAAATAATATATAAAATGTAAAAGTAAAATGATACCCAAAAAAGTGAAATAAAATATGAAAAGAAAAACAAATTACCTGACCCTCTACACCGAAAAATATCATCGAATGTTGGACCTCAGTGCAACAACAACAACAACAAATACGAAATTACGGTAAGTCATGAATCGACCCTATTCATAAAATGGTTTTGTTTTAGGATTTAACAATCGAGAAATGAAATGTGGGTCTTCTCATACTCTTTTGTAGTTTATTTGTTTTTCGTTTTTTTTTTTCATAATTCTTTCAAAGGATAAGTGCCACTTTACATTTTATTCATGTCCATGTCATTTATGAAATTTATTGATATTCTTTAAAATAGGATTAAGCTTTGAATTTTTTATGTCTCTGAACGAAATTTTTATTTTTGTAAGTTTTAAACAATCCGCCTCTCAAATGAAAATAATAATAACGGGTTTGGAATTCCTATAAAAGACAAAAAATTGAATGAATTTTTATTTAAATGTAGTTGATATTTTGAAAAGTGAACATGAAACTACCAAAAATACTGCAAAAACCGAAAAATGAAGATGAAACATTCAAATTCGGTAAATTCCTTCTTATTTTACTTGGATGTTGGACGGGATCTGACAAAAATCGGAAATTCACGTATTTTCGTGGATTTGTCAATGCAATGATTAATTCAATTACGGTGATGGGAGAACTTGCGTTCGCATTTACGTTCAGGAAAAATTTAATTTTAGTCCTGGATTCTTTGTGTCCTGCAACGACAATGGGGGACACGTCATTCAAGCAATTGATGATATTTTAAATACCATAATCGAAGCATTTCGACGAGGTAATTACATTTTTATTAATTTTAAGATATAATATTATGGAAAATGAGCAGAAGTCAATGAAAAAGGAGAATGGTGTAGGAAGTGGATCCCAATCACAGGATTCTATTTAACAATTGTTCTATTTGTGACATCAACATTTACTGGGACATCGGTAAGTTTTAGCTGACATTTTTTTCGATAAAATTAAAATTTTATATTTTTTCAAATTTTAGTTTATTACCATGCAGCTGGCGTCAAACATCCAACATTACTTGAAAGGAGATACTGATTTCGATATAATATTACCCTTCAAAAGTTTGTAAGTAACGATTAAAATTAAATTTGAATCTTAAATTTAATTTAATTTTTGAAGGTGGCCATTTGATTATCAAAGATCACCCTACTATGAAATTATGTTTGTATTTACATGGCTTGCAGCAATTTTTACTCAGCTTGGGATAGGGGCATGTGATGGTTTGATGTTGGACATTTATTTACATATCGGAGCTTTGTTCAAAACTGTATCCTATGATTTGGAAATTTTAGTTGAAAATTGTATTGGTAATTCATTGATTGCATTTCAAAGTGTACGAAATAAATAATTTATGTTTAGACAATGATGATAAACTGCAGATGTTCACGTCGGACCAAAATAAGGCAATTTATGAAAAAATAACAAAAGTCATGGAAAAACATCAATTTTGTTTCGATTTATGTGATCGTGTTCTGAAACTCTTTAGTGAAACTATTTTCCTGCACATTGCTTCGGCAAGTTTAATTATTTGTCTTAGTTCAATTGATATAACGCTCGCTCAAGGTCCTAATAAACTTATTTTCGTAAATTTTATCATTTCTTCTACTGTACAAGTTTTTATCTATTCAATGGCTGGTGCTTATTTAGAAGAGATGTGTTTGAATGTTGCTGTGTCCACATATTCAATGCCATGGTATAAAATGAATACACGTACAAGGGGATTAGTTTTGATGCTAATGAGAAGAGGACAAAAACAGGTGTTAATTGAGGCACCTTTTGTTACGGCTTCAATGCCAACGTTTGTGTCAGTAAGTGTTTATA
This sequence comes from Culicoides sonorensis, assembly GCA_900002565.1. Classification (NCBI taxonomy): domain Eukaryota; kingdom Metazoa; phylum Arthropoda; class Insecta; order Diptera; family Ceratopogonidae; genus Culicoides; species Culicoides sonorensis. The sequence continues at coordinate 50,308 of LN483429.1, forward strand.
TGAATTTATAAAAGATAATTTAAAATTAATTTATTATTTTATTTTTGCCTTTTTCCATTTTTAAATTCCTCATAGATTTGTCAAGCAGCTGGATCTTATAATACACTATTACAAACATTCGTCTAATTATCAAAAAATGGGATATCAAACGTTTTGGATGATATGAAGAAGTGTATTTTGAGGTTCAATATTGTCACATGCAAAATTTAAAAAAAAAGTTGAAAAAAAAATTTAAAAAAAATTGAAAACCTGTTAGAAACGCAAATTCTCCCCTAAATTTATGCAATATAAAAAAACATGATCATATAATGTAAAACGTAGACGGGAAACTCTTGCAACATCAAAATAGTTTTTTTTTTAATAGAAATCAACTTTAAAATTCATAAAAACGATTTTTTAACAAAAAAAAAATTATTTTTATAAATCCTTGAAGGTTTTCAAATTTTATTCTCATGTAAGAACTTTGAATTAATGTACTTTTAGAACATGCAAGTGTAACTTTTCAAGTCCTAAATAATTAAATAAATTGAACAATTAAAATAATTTCTCAATTAACTTTATTTTAAATTTTTTTCCAATTAATTACTTTGATCACGATAACGTCATAATTAAGTGTTTTTTTAGATAATTTTTTTTTGTATAAAATCCAAATTTATGATGGTTTAAAATCACTTGATTTTTCAATAATATTCCATTAAGATGTCACAAAGATTTAAAATTCTTCGTCCACCAAAATCTGAAAATGAAATTTTCAGAACTGTCCAAGCAGAACTTGTTTTATTGGGTTGTTGGACCTCAAATAAAACTGTTTATCGGTATTTCACATATTTTCGTGCTATTTTCAATGCGGTTTTAAACGGTTTAGCAGTCATTTCGGAACTTGTATTCGCTTACAAGCATCGTGATAATATTTTGCTGTTACTTGATTGTTTGTGTCCAACAACGACGATGAGTGTCACTACATTCAAGATATTTGTTTTAGTCTGGAGGACCAAGGAATTGAATTCAATTTTTGAGATAGTGAAAGATGCATTTAAAAAAGGTCAGTTTTTCGATTTTCAATTTTTTTACTTCAACTGCATCACATTTTCATCTTAACTGTAGAAGCCGAAGAAAAACGAATCAATGTTCAAAAGTATATCCCATTACAAGGATTTTATTTTACAATATTTTTAACCATTGCAACATCATTAACTACGACATCGGTAATTTTTCAATGTGTTTGTGTATGAATTTTCATTAATTTTTCTTACAGTTTGTGGTAATGCCAATATTGTTCAATATACAACACACACTCAAAGGTGAATCTTTCGAACCGGAATTGCCATTCAAAACAGTGTAAATTTATTATTTCTACTCGCTCATTTTACATTTCACGAAAAATTCAAATTATTTTATATTTTAATCCTCAGATGGCCTTTTAATCATCAAATTACTCTATATTATGAGATTACGTATTTATATTTAATTTACGTTGCCATTGTAACTCAATTTGGTATTTCTGGAACTGATACACTATTTTTTGATATATATTCACACTTGGGTGCTCTCCTTAATATAATTGCTCAGGATTTGGATGATTTGGAAGACACTTGTTTTGGTAACACAAATTCACGAATCGCAAAATTTACACCATCACAAAATGAGGTTTTATATGAAAAATTAAGGAAAATCATTAAGCAACATCAATTTTATATGGATTTGTGTGAAAGAGTTCGAAAATTTTTCTCAGAAATAATTTTCATTCATTTTGTATCAGCTAGTCTGATAATCTGTTTGAGTTTAGTAGATTTGATATTGGTGAGTTGTAAAAAATAATGTGAAATTTTAATTTTAATCTTCGTTACTAGGCACCGGGAATCAGCAAAATGATTTTCCTCAATTACATTGTTGCAGCAACATTTCAAGTTTTTATATATTCATTTTCTGGTGGTCACATTGAAGGAATGTGTCAAAATATTGTGCGAGCAACTTATGACTTGCCATGGTATCGAATGGATTCACGTACTAAAATATTGGTTTTAATGATGATTCGACAAGGACAAAGGCCGATTTTAATTAAAGTCCCTTTTGTAACAGCATCATTACCAACATTTGCTTCGGTATGTTCATTTTTTTTCATTTTACAGCTTCATTAACATCATGATTTTAATTATCAGATCGTTCAAGCGGCCCAATCATATGTGACGCTACTATTAACGTTTGTATAGAATTTTAATATGAAAGAAATGTTGTTGTGTCACAAAAAGCAGATTATTGAAATTTTTTTGATGTAATTTCCTTTGGTTTTTATTATAACAACATTTAATACAGGGGATTACATTTAAATCGCCTTATCATTATTGTCTTACAATCACAATGTATTGCATATAAAATTATTATAAACATCATGTCCATTATGCTTTACTCAATACAAAAACCAATGTAATAGGATGAAGGTATTTGCGTTGATTATCCTTACATTTATCGTTATTCTGTTTTCGATACCTCCTCAATATACATTTTTCATATTTATCTATGCAAATACCAATGAAACCAGAGTAAATTTACATGATAATCCATACTATTCAAATACGAATAAATTGTGTCACATTGATTAAATCTCTCTCTTTCATTTTAATATAAAACGAAAAAGTGACCCGGCCAAAATAAATCGCATCTCATGAATAATGTCGGTAAGTTAATAATATTATTATAATAATAATGAATGAAAAAAAACACTCACTATCATGACAAAGTTAAATGTTGATGCGATGAAAAAAAGAGAAAAAAATTGATTGATGACCATTCAATCTATTTTGCATTAAATAAATCAAGTTAAGAAGCTCTTTTTACACAGTTAGTGGTATGTCTTTTATCATTTATTTAAATATGCTTATTTTTTTTTATTTGATCTTTCTCTTTTACTTGGCATTATTATGGTAAAATAACAAAATGATATAATAGTGTTGTTCAATAAGAAGAAGCAGATACTTTTAAGATAAAAAATGGAATAAAATATACAAAAGCAATCTGTTGCTAATCTATTTATTACATGGCTTATCGTTGCTGGATGCCACACAATAATAATAAAAATATTTGAGAAAATATTGACTGTTTTTCATTGAAAATGGTAACTATGTTCACTTTTTTTTGATCAAGATGATCATGGAAAGGTTTCCTCGAAAGAAATGTCAAAATAAGAGATGTTTAATCAAAATTTAATAAGATGTTCAATATTTTTTTCTTGACATAGCTATCGTTCAATTTTTAATAAAAAATAAATGTAAAAAAGTACAAAAGCATTCTGGAGGTTTCATCTTATACTTGTAATTTTTTTCTCTTATTTTTTAAACAGACAAATAACAAGACAATAGATTATAGCTTTTTATGTATCAGATAAAGCATTTCAAATAAAATTACACTATTGGGAGCATTTTGCTAAGATGACTTGATGAGATTTGCGGATCATGACATTAAAGTTTTTATGTATCAACTGACATATTTTCAAGTTTTTTTATTATGGTATTCAATTTTTTTAATGGAGGCATCCGTTGCTCTGCTTATAAGCTATAAGTTGAAAACGCCCCGCAAATCAGTCCGCAATGCTTGGCGATAACGCCGCATGCGGGGTGGTTTGCGGGGCCATTACGGGACGATAACGGGGTTCATTATTTATTTTTTAATTTTATTTAATAATTCTATTATTTATCGCGATATTTTGTTGAAAAAAATTTTTTTTTGTTATAAAATCACAAGTACTGATTTTCAAGAAAAAAAAATCAACATTTGAAATAAAAAATAAAATTTAAAAGATAAAAAATAACGTTTAAGAACTAAAAAACCTGTAATCGCCCCAATATCGCCAAGCATTGCGGGTTGATTTGCGGGGCGTTTTCAATTTAGAGTGTATGAAACTTTACAAGTTTAAAAAAGCTCTTTGATGACCTGAATCTTCTCCATTTCCTGATGTAATATTGATAAAAACATTATTTTTTCTTTCTACATTATTTTTGACATCACGGACCCGCACAAATTGTTCCTCGTCATCTACTTGATGCATTGTTATTTCTTCTTGGGAATCAATGTTAATTCCAATTTTTCTCTGAAATTATTGTCGTCATCGCAAATCAAATTCACATAAGACATGTAGAAATTTAATGCTCTTACAAAACCCATCAACATGGAATCGGCCAATATCTGGTCCTTGCTGATAAAACTCATGTTAACATCTCGATTATATTTTGATCACATTATAATACGCTTTCATTCTGTGTTTGGTGCCTACAGGCAATTTTTATCTTATTTATTGAGATCGTTATACACTTCTGAGAAAAAATTGGATAAAAATACATTGTTTTTTATTGAAAAATTTTACAAATATTATAAAGAATCACTGTAATATATGGAAATATTTACCAGCAACAACACTACAGTTACATTCGAGTCTTGACGACATGTTGAGAGCTATCCTTAAGCTCCGTCGTATTTTCTGAACCAAAATTTGGTTAACCTAAACTTCTTATTACACTGTAAGCAACACCGCATTATATGAATTGAATAAAAGAGTTCGCATAATATTCGAAATTTTTATACAATTTATCAGAAAATGCGTTAAAAATTGAAATCGTCAAAGGCCCTGTAAGCGCCAATCAAAGATCTCCGTCTGCGGACCAAATCAGTTTGTACTGCGGGGCGTTTTCAACTTACAATTTACTCACACAACTCAGATTTCCTTTCACATGCGTGGAAAAAATACAATTTCAAATTCACAGTTCACTTATCACATGATACATTACCGTCCTAATCAGAAACTTGTTTTACATTCATAGTTAAATCCAACTATTAGAATTATAATCTACCTCTTAACTCATAACAAATATAACCATGTAAAAAGGGATTTTGATGAATCTGATAACTAAAACACACATTCATTTCAATTCAATTGTTTTAGCGACTGAATTGAAATGCACTTGTTTTTGTTGTTGTATGTATTTAATCTGTTTAAGTATTACTTGAACAGGAATTAATGTTACTTGTTGATATGAATGTTTGTGACATTTGAAACTGAATAATATTCATATCGGTATTATTTTCATAGAATTTTTCTTTGAACATGATTGTGCAAAAGTGTAGTTTTTTATGTTAAAATAGAAAATTATACATAAGACTCGAGGAATTTTGATTAAATTCAAGTTTTAATTTTAACAGTAACAAGTAAGTGAAAATAATGATTTTTTTCCATTCAAAAATGTTATAAAGGTTCTTCTACATCTTTATGGTTTGTTATTCGTTTCGGTCAGTGTTATAAGATATTCAAAAAAAAAATTTCATTCAAAAATGTTTGGTATATTCAAGGTTTTCTAAAAATGATAAACGATCTAAATCAAATCTTTTGATAGATTTCAATTTATTTTAAGTGATTTCCATTCTGTTTTTTGTTTCTGATTCAAGCTAAAGCACGTTCTACTAGTTATTTTGCTTTTATAAATTTTAAAACTAAACTAAAAAGAAAACATTATTATTCACTTTTTATCAAGATTTTTTTTTAACTCAAGGTATTTTGTGCGTACCTGGTCAGGATGATTTTTCATTCACTAATAAAAATCTTAAATAAACATCTAACACATTTTTTAACATACGTCCACAGTTTTAAGAACAAAGAAATTTTTTTCCCTTATGAAATTTTAAATGTTATGAAACCGGTTTCAATAAATTTATGATTGAAAGTGCATTTTAGTGTGAGTCTATTCCCAAAGCTCAGGTTTTTGTCTCCTTTCATTTTAGTGTTTGTATGAATTTGGTGGTGGTAAGGAAAAGTTGAACTTTGAATATGATTGTACATTTTCATTAAAAACGTCTTTTAAATCGACTCAATCTTATTTTGGGATATGTGTTCCTCAAAAACCTAAAGATAAGTAGCTACGGTGGATAATATTCGGGGGCCCACCTTAATCCTTAAAAATAAAATCCTGAAAACCAAAATCCTAAGACATTTTTACTAAAAACAAAAATCCGAAAGTGTACAAAACCCTTAAAAAATAAATCCTAAATTAAAAAATCCTTAAAAACTAAAACTTCAGACAAATTTAATATTTAATTATTTTATTTTATTTTAAAGTCAGTAAACCATTTTTTATCTTTCTCAATTGTTAAAAACAAATGCGCTAAAAAAGTCAAATCAATTTTAAACAAATGCGTAGCTGCGGAGCAGCGGAGCATCTGATTTTAAATATTTTAATTTAAGTCATATTAATTTAAAAAAAAATGCGTAGCTGCGGAGCATCTCATAACATAATATTTGAGGTTTATTAATTTAATTTAAGTCAAATCAATTTAAAAAAAAATGCGTAGCTGCGGAGCAGCGGAACATCTGATAACATAATATTAAGCATAATAAGTCATATTAATTTTAAAAAAAATGCGTAGCTGCGGAGCAGCGGAGCATCTGATGTTAAATATTTTTATTTAAGTCAAATCAATTTTAAAAAAATGCGTAGCTCCGGAGCATCTGATAACTTAAAATTTTCAAATATTAAAAAAAAATAAAGATATAGAGGCTTTAAAAATAAAAATCCATAAGTTTAGAAAATTTTACTTAAATTTCAGACAAAAAACAAAATTATTAATTACCCGGCTAATTAGGGCCCTCTTAACGCTCCCCATCCCACTCCAATTTGTAATAAAGACAAAATTATAAATGTTCTAAGAATTTATCCTTAACATTTCAGGAAACAGTTATTTAGGATTTTTAATTTTAGTATTTTAGTATTGTGGATTTTTTTTTTTAGGATTATAGTTTTTAGTAAAAATGTTTCAGGATTTTGGTTTTAAGTAATATTTTTTTAAGATTTCGTGTAGGACCCTAATATTCATGTGCAAGATGGAGATTGACAAAGTCCTTACATAAGAGCATAATTTTATGAAATTAATACAAAAAATCATGTTGAAAGGCATGCTTTCAACTTTCACAGAATTTATATTATCAATGTGATGAAGCATAAAAGAAAAGAAAATAAAGATAAAAGGAAAAAAGAAAAATATATAAGCAAATATTATGAATCACATCATATCAACTGCATAACAGAGAATAAAAGTATCAGCTTCGAAAGAGGATACATTTATTATTGGCAAGGTAAATATATATATATATTTTGAACCTGGAAGCAAAGAATGTGATATGATAAGAAAAGGCACACAATTTTTTTTGTTCTCAAAATATCACCAAAATAAAATTATTTTAATAAAGTCAAGCATTTTTCATAAAAATGAAACATTCAAAATGGATACAACAAAATATCAATAATTTTTATATTGCTTCGTTATTATTATTTTCCTCCTGCTTTTGAATGGTTTTTTTTTCATGAAATAACAATAATTTTTATATTTATGAAAATAAAATATAAACAATAAAAAAAATAATAATAGATATGATATGAATATGAGAAAAATTTTTTAGTATCCTTTCATTTCAAAAAAATTTAAGTGTACTTGATTTTCTCAAAGTAAATTTCTCTGTGATATAATCTATTTAGTAATCCAGCTGACATGCACTTTTGACGTTCATTTTCCAGCGATCTGTTTCAAGTGCAAGAGATCCATGAATTGTTTTTTTTTTAATTTTAATAGACCTTAAAATTCAAATGCACTCACACAAGTGATTCGTAGTTGATATTTTGAATATTTATTATAAAACATATTTTTAAAATGAAGTATTTTTGTGAGTTCACATTAAAAATGTTTTAATATCGTCAAGTACATATATTTTGAATGTACTTTTTTTTGTTTAAAAGCAAACATTCGCTTTAAACAAACATACCAGTGTGCCAACAATATTTCAAAAATTTTCATACAAAAATGAAAAAAAAATAACAAACGTGTGATACCTTTATATGGAATAAATATCAAAAAATACACACACACACACACACACACATATAATTTAAAACACGGTAAATATGTGTCCAATAAAATTAAAAGTTGTGCTTTTTCATGCTTTACTACCAAGGTTTTTCTCCGTTATATATTGCTTATTGTGACGATGAGAAAATAAGGAAAAAATTTTTCATTTATTTTTGTTACTGTACTTCTATTTTTATTATTATTGTTATTGTTTAAATTTTTGTTCTCTGACAGTATAGTTGGACATAAATTTTTTATTAAAAATATGTGCTTAAAAGTGTTTGGAATGCAAAAATTATAATAAATATGCAAGTTTTTTTCTTCCTCTTTTGTGTTTATTATTAGAAAAGTGTGTGTTGTTTTTCATTAAACACCCACTTTTTTGTGTATTCTTGTACTGATGATTTTATGAAAAATAATACTTAATCAATGTCATTTTATTGATATTGAATTGTTTTTCAATTGAATCAAAGCTTCATTTAAAATCAATCAAAACCAGGCGTTTCCATTAAAGAAAACTTAAAAAAAATTTAAAGACCATACGTTTGATTTTAAATCAAAAAAGAAAACTTGTAATAACCAGACGTCTCCATTATCAAAATTAAATTTATTATCAAATTACTTCAATAAATCTTGTATCATAATTCAACAAACACAAAATGCAGTTTTGATTAAAAATTATATCAAATTCAACTTAATTTTGTCTTACATAGAAAAAAAATCAAATGTTTTTTACGGTTTTACCACAATATAACATTGAATAACCAAATTGTGTTTACTTCTTTCTTTTTTTTTTAAAAAAATAAAAAAAATACGTGACACGGTTTAGAAATGGAATACGAAAAATATCTCTTTTCCATTTAAATGGAAAAAAAATAATGAGAATCTATTGAATTTGTGAAATGAAAAAAGTATTTGAAAATAACGATGTTTTGTTGTATAATTTTTTCAATGAAATCCAAATCACAGGTAATCAAGATTTTATAATCATTTCCTGTTTTTATTTCATTATAAAATAAAAATATGCAAACAAAAATATTCCACAATAATATTCATTAAGTTCCTTGTTTATTTGAGTTATTCAATCAAACAATTTTTTCTTAACACACGTGTCACTGATTTTCCTCTTATTTCATTAAAATACATACAAAAAAAAAATTTTTTATTGTTTTGTTATGAAAATGTTATATCAATTTAGTTGATGTCATAAAACAAAATAACACTTCAACAAAATAATCCGAAATAATTTCATGACATTTTATTTCTTGAAAGGTAGATCACCATGGAAACAATCAATTGCTTACTTTTTGCTTAAGTGGACAAGATCTTTGTAAGATGACAGACATAATTAATTGTAATAGATTAATGATGATGATGAGACTTAACTTGTTCATTTAAGTGGTTATAAATGTAGGAATTTTATGAAATTGACGGGAATACACATTTTCTTAAATGATCTAAATGGAATTTAACATTTAACAGAAAGTCGTATAGCTCTGAATGACACATCCAATACACGTGTTTCATTTTATTGCTCATTTTAACACTCAAAAACCAATAAATTTAGGAAAAATAGACTTTTTATTGCACAAAATTTTATAGTTCATAAATTTTGTTTTATTTTATATTTATTTTTATTCATAATTCAACACAAAAATGTGAATGAGACAAATTATTCACTTGTTATGTTGGAGGTAAAATCACTCGATTTATGATTGAATATTTTATGTGCATAATCAGGAGAATGATGGTTTTATGAGATATTTTTACAGTTAATCTTCGATGGAGCGATTAAATTGCATATGATGATAATAACAAATTTTATTTAATTCAATGTTCATAGAAGAAAAACCAGGCGTTTCCATTAAAATATAAATTTTTTTATCCAAATTTTAAATATTTCAAAAAAATACCAGGCGCTTCCATTATGATAATACAAAAAAAAACTATTTTACACGTAAATGCTCGTTAGGTTGGAAATTTTTTTCTTAATAGTATTTCATTTAATTTTTTTTACAGTTTTTTCCATGTAATTTTTTGTTATATTTTTCCTTGGAGTTAAGAGGAAAAAAACATTAAAGCTTTTAATATTTCTCTTAGTACAATTCATACACTTTAACTCCATCATTACACTTGGCTTGAGATGCATTTTTCTCGATTTAGTGAACAGCTAAAGTAATGGGAGGAAAATTTTACAAAAACTCACAAAAAAAACATTAAAAAATGTGTTGATGATGCTACAATTTATCAAGACAAAATTTTATTTACTTAAGTTTTTTTTCTTTTTTTATTTTATTTCATTTCATTTTTTCTTGATTTTTTTTTTTTTTGCTTAACACTAAATGTAAAAATTGTACAAGATTGAGTTGCATCCTCTGATGCCATAATTTTCAAATCTCAATTGAATTGAGAAAAGTTTCCGCATTAAATTTAATATTTTTTTTAGCATTTAGTTTTTTTTCCTTGCTTCTTCTTTTTTTTTTTTGATGTTTAACTGAAAACGATGTAACATAAAAAATGTAGTGAATTTATCTTGTATTTTTTGCACTGTTGGGTGTAGTTACATTTTATATCTAGTTTCTGAAGATATTACTCTGCATTGTGTCGCCTGTGGTTTCTGAAATGATTTGAAATTTATTTTAGAATATATGTTTATTTGTGAATAAAAAAAATTTTAATAAAAATCTTGTTTTCAGAGATTTTTTGATGTGTGTCTTTTCAATAAAAATTCATCTTCTCCCAATTGATCTCTTCAGCGCTGAAAACTTAATCGAATTCATTCTTTTTTTTTAAACGTTTCAAAGTAAACAAAGCATGGTAAATATAGTAAAAGAAAAATAGAATAAAAACTTAATTCCAGAATTTTTCTCACGATTGAGCAATAACCATCTAAAAATGTATTGACATTAAATCACGTCAGAAGCCGTCACAAACGTTTGTTTGCTTTAGTCACACTTTAAAACATTTCAATTGCCTATATATTTTAGCTTGCTTTCCTTTTCCTGTATAACATTTTTTTAAAATATATGTTTATTTTTTGTTTTACTTTTTGCTATTTCATGAGAAGAAGCAAGAAAAAACGAAATCAATGCAAATTTAATGTCACCTTGCTTTTGAAGAGGAGTAAAAAAAAGTAAAAATAGATAAGGAAGATTTTTTGTTTTAGTAAAAGTGTTTAACGTTAAAATAGAAATGTGTAAATAAAAAAGAAGAAAAAGACTGACACAAAATCATTTGCCTTATTTATTTTTGCTTGAAAGATGAAAGCTTGTCAAACAAACGTGCAAATCAGGTCTTTATTATCATTTTAATAAGAATATTTGTCCTTGTTTTTTTTTTCATCAAAAAAATGTAACACGTTTTCTTCTCTTCACTATTTCATTTATACAGAATTTTTTTAACAAACCTACAGACTTTGTAATAATTTTCTCTGAATTGAACCTTCATGAAATGTCTGTTAATAGGGAAATTTTCCATTGAACTTAATTTCTTAAAATAGAAATCAACTTTTCTATTGAAATACATTAATCTTGTACCTAATTAAATTTTATTATAAAATATTCAGGATTATTATTTTATTATTAATTTATAATGATTTTTAAATGCTTAGAAAATTGATTTTCTTTGATAGTTATTTAATTTACAGAATATTCACAAAATAATTGATCTTATTTGTTTTGAATTGTTGTAATTTGATAAAAAAGAAGATAATTAACAGTCTAAAGCACAAATTTAGATCTGTTCAGACATGTAATTTATTATAATTAGTTAACTTCTGATAATTTTAAATTTGATGAAAAATTTTATTTGAAATGTGGAAAATAATCCTACAAATTTTCTTTATGAGACATAATTAATTGATACATTCCAGGCAAAAATTTCTCATTTACACAAATTTTTTATTCAAGATTTCTAGTTTCGAATAATAACCTACGAATAGAAAAATATAGAAAATTGTTTAAATTTTCTATTTTCTTTAGTGGAATTTGACCCAAAAATGAATGATCAATCAAAATAAATTTGGTTGTTAGAGTAAAAGTGTTCAGGAGGGGCTAGTAAAAATACGTATATCTTCTATAAAATCACGTACAGAATTTGCTTTTAAAATCAGTCAAACTCCTATCAAAATCCTTGAATAAATGTTTAAATTATGAAAAATTGAAATTTGTCCATTAAAAACGCATTTGAAATCGTTGTTCCCCTAGAGAGTTTGTGGAAGGTAAATGGTTCAATTTCTTAGAATCGTATTTATGCAAAATCTTAATATTCAATATTTGGCATATTTACCTTCTTTTTCAATATTAGTTATTTCGGGTTGAAATTATTCTATTTCGTAGCATAAACAAAAAATCAAGTTACAAGAACATTCAGGCTATGACTAATTTTTAAATGTGTCTTAACAACAATATAAGTAAAATCGTATTTCAGCAGACTAAGGTGTTTTTACAAGATAAAGAATATTTAACTTGTAAATTGTAAAATTTTCAAATTGTTGAAAATTATTCGTCTGAAAGAAAATTTAACTGTTATTTTCATTTTCTTGAATGTCCTTTCATAGAGTTTGAAGAAGGTGGATTACAAAAATTTAAGTGCATAATCTTTTCCTTGTCCATCGTTATCATTTTAAAAAGTTAATTTAATTTTTTTTTTAAATGTGAGATTTACATAAAACTTTTCACAGATTAAACAAACATGAATTATTTCCAACAAAATGCTAAACTACGCAACATCACAAACAAAATTCTTCGAACTTTCATATATTTCATTGGTAACATTAATTTTATGTTTTAACTTTGAAATGAATTTCGTTTGAAAATCACTCATTTGTTTATCATTACATTTAACATTTAAAATATGAATTATAAATATGGACAAATTTCTCGTTAAAACTCATATGGAGAAAAACAAAAATGGTATATTTCCACTCAAGCGATACAAAACATGTGTAGTATTTAATTCCAATTGAAATAAAAGGGAAAATTTCTTCAGAATTCAGCAAAGTATTTTTGAAAGATTAAACGTTATGATAACGCCACACACACACACACATTTACATTGAAATTTATATCCCATAGGAATTGCCTTTTATATGAATTGAAAATTTAACATTTGTAAAATCATCATAAATGGGATCAAATCTATTCAAAATGATACACACATACACACTTTCATATATTAAACGTTTAAAAAATTTTAAGATGCCTATTTTTGTTTCCACTTGTGTATTACAATAAAAAGTATTTATATTATATGATCCATGTCGAACATGGAAATCAACCAAAAAGGGAAAAGTGAAATTAAATGAACTGGATATGTGCCATTTATTCTGACGAGTGAATAAATTTAAAAGAAATTGAATTTCTCATTCTTACAACAAAAAAAAAAGAATTGTATTTTAATAATAATAATATGAATGTTAAAGAAAATAAGAGAAGAGAGATCTTATGAATGTTTTATATTTCTACTGTAACATTGTTGCTGATGAGATTTTCATATTATGTTTTGGCATGAAATTGATAACTGGAAATGATTTCATATTAAATATTTTATTTTTTGTTTTGTTTGAAGGATGTCATGCGTATATGAAATTTTCATTTATTCAATTCAATTGTTTTTTAAACAAGAAATGAAGAATTTTGTGATGCTTTGAATGAATCCCAACATATTTGGTATTGATTTCGGATTTACATTTGACATTTAGAGGTGTGAGAGAGTGCCATACAAAATAAAAGATGGAAAAGGTTTATTTTCATTACAAGCCTTGTTTGAAGAGAGAGAGAGAGAGGTTGAAGAGAAAGAGAGAGTACAGCTGACGACATTTTCACATTTTCGTCTTTTGAAAAAATTTTCAAACATTTTCTTTTCATAATTTTTCCAAGCTTACCTTTTCATTCCTTCCTATCTTTGTATTTTCACTGCAGGAAACACTCAAATAAGGAAATAATTATTATCTTCATTAAAAACAGTTTGTACAAGTAATCATATTAACTGCAATTTAAATATAAATTAACAAACTGAACGCGCAAAATGTACTTTGATGCAAATTTTTAAGCAAATAACGTTACAGCATTTAACTATAAACAACTCCTAATCGAGACAACACAGAAAACAGTCATGTTTACATTTTCAACTTTACAATTCTCGTTCATAATAAATAACCGTAAGCAATGAACTACGCGATATCAGTACTTGAACAAAAATTTATATTTCCATACCAAAAATAACAATAATAATAATAATGATAATAAAATAAAAAGATAAATTAATAGCAGACATTAAACAAAATGCTTCATTTAACTTTGAGTATATGCACAACATCTGTTTTTTTGTAAAGTCTCTATGTCGTTGATGATATTTTTGTTATTCAGTGTTAGCATATAGCAAAAGAAGTGATGATTTTCAGTAAATTTACATCAACATTAAACAAAAAGTGATGCAAATGATATTGTGTTTGTTAAGAGGATATTTAGTTGCATTTTCACATTATCACATGAAAATTTTATGTTTGTCATTATTTGATAATTTATTTTTTGATGTGACAACATCATTATTTTACATTTTTTTATTATCTTCTTTGAAAGTTTTCTTAATGAGCAGCTATTCGAAGAAAATTTAAATTAAAATGCATAGCACGCCCATATGAAAGTGACTTATTAAAGGAAATCAATCTATCGCTTTTGAGCATTCAAGTGTCAGTGTCACTTGTCTTTGAATATGATTTAATTTTGCCATATAAATTCCATAAAACTAATTCACTGCCCAAAATTTCATGCCATAAAAAAAATTAAATAGACATCCTAATAATATATCTCGTTATAATTAAATAAAAGGAAAATGATAACGACATAATGTTTCACTACAATAAGATAAAGAATTCTGTAATTAAAGTCAATATATCATGATATCAAAGGATTCTCTTTTGTTCTCATCTGATAATTAATTATTTCACTAATACTCTTCTACATAATTTTTTTTATCATCATCAGAGTCATTACAATTTAAATGGAGACGTCTGGTTAGTTACACAATTCAACGCATTATATCAAATTATTCAATCTCATCAAAAATTTGAACACAATTTTAATTAACCGTAAATCAATTATGATAAAATCAAATTACTATAATTTTATTTAACTGTTTAATTTTTTTTTCTCTGTATTGTTTCACAGATCATTAGATATTAACTGAATATAACACACTCTCAAACAATTCAAAAACGTTATCATCTAATATTTAAATTTTCACTACAAACATAAAATCCTCAGTCACACTTAATTCACAATTAACGCCACATTAATAGCAATTATAGAGTAACATTTACAATTATAATTTAAATAAACGATTTGTTGTACATTAGAGTTAGAGCTCACATGCAGAATTAATTTTGTTAATTATTATAAATTGGATTTTGTTAGATTTCAATATGATTCGAGGAGAATTTTGTGTGTTGTTTTAAATTTTTTGATAAATTTTCTATACTGTAAACATTTATCACTGATAATTAGATGAAATGTGGAAATTGAATCATGAAATTCCTTTAATAAGTGCATTTTTATGAAATTTATGACACTGTTTGCCATTTCTTGAGTTGAAGGAAAGCGAAATACATTTCAAAAAAAAAACTAGGATAAAGGATCAAAATCGATGTCATGACGTCTCATTGTCATGTGTCAATTTTGATTACATTAAATTCTTAATATCGGAATATCAACCAAATTGAACCTTATAGAGCATTTTTCAATGAAATCCTCTCAAAATATAAATATTAGAGTAGAAATTATCATAATTTATTTGCATTGTATTCTATAATTCATCTGTTTAATAAATTTGTTGTTTTTAGTGCACTTCGTAGAAAATAATGCACTATTACGCACGATTTGTCAATCGTCACTTCGTCAATGTTGCTCATTCCTGACCATAGCTTCGGAATGATTCAACGGAGCGAGGTCGGGCTTTTTTTTTATTAGATAGAGAGGCTCCAGAGCCTTAAAAATTGATGATTTGTTTTATTGCATGGAGAGGTTTACTAAAATAAACATTAAACCATTAGCTTTCAGATGGCGGAATTTTACAAAATGGCGGTTTTTTTAAAATATCCACAATTTCTTTATTTATAATTATTAAAAATATAAATTAATTTTATTCAGTGAAACTAGTCCAATCGAAATGCACTTTTCTAAATCGCCCAGTGGTTAGAATTTCTCATTTTTTTATTCAGATTTAAATTATACACTTTTAACAAAAGATCGAAAACAGAGAGGCAAAAGTGTGAATGACACAAAATAATTAAAAGAATTATTATTGAAAAATTTCAGATTCATTGAACACTTTAGTAAAAAGGTATCCAAGTCAACATCACACAGGAGTCAGGTACAGAAGTAAAAAAAATCGAGAGAAAAACTTCACTTACAACTATAAGATGCCCATTCAAAATGATTTTCTCTATAATTTTTATTGACAAGTAAGATGAGCTTTTATTCATTTTAATAGAATTCCTCTCTTATCCATTTATTCATGTCTGGTTATAACATTTTTCTTTATTTAACTCAATTATGGTTTAAAAAAAATTGAAACTTTTCAAACTATTATCATGCTAACCTTACATTGAAATATTTTTGTATAGAAACTTTTTAATTTCCCAAAGGTAAAAGAGTTTTCAAAAATTTTTCTCATAAAACCACTTTTTTTCTCCGTTTTTTTGTGGACTTGAGAAAGAAATAATTTTTGTTAAATTTACTTTAACATTGATGAGGAATGACAGTTCAAAAATTAAGACTTTAAAATCGTATTTACGTCGAACAGAGGTCAAAATTGTAATTTTTTATGCCATTTCATTATAAATCAATGTAATACTGAACCACATCAGTCCCAAAAATTCAATAAACGTAATGCAATTGAATGTAAATGATTTTTTTCTTCTTGAAAAATTCTCTTCAAAATAATGAAATTAAAAATAAATATATATGAATGATCACATTTCAGTTCATTATTTTTACCATCGATGTTTCTTTTTAATTATCGTTATTGTCAATGAAAATAAAAACCAATTATTTATGTTTATTTTGAGTGATTTAAAATGAATTGCCAATTTAACAGATTTTTTCCAATATGTAAATGATTTACTTTAATTTCAATTTAATATGTTAAATTATTTTTCAATGATTTTTTATTTATTTATTTTTAAATTTAATATAATTGAAATTTTATACATTCGTTTATTGTTGTGTGTGTGCTGTCATTTGAGAAAACAGGGGATAAAATTGTAATAAAAAAATGATTCAATTATCGTGTAAAATACGGTTTTCTGATAAAAGTCAATTGAAAACTGATATTGTGAGTGACATAGACAATGAATTGAAGTGAAATCACAAATATTTTCATTAAAAAAAATATATAAAAAATTAATGAGAAAATAGAAGTTATATTGCATTTTTTCATCATAACATGACAGAATAAAATGTTACATTTAAATTTCATTCATATCATCAACAAAAGACAGTAAAGTGATTTTTTATTTGATGTTTATACGTGTTAATGATTTTACTGTACAATAATATGTTAATTAACTGAACAACATTTTAACTTTATTGCATTTTAGTGCATTGTACCATAAATTGTATGTTTTTTTTTCTATTGGTTTTTCTATTCACGAGTAAGTGTAAAATAAGCTGAGTACATGAGAAAAAAAATAACTTGGTCCAAGCGAAATCGGCGAATGCTAAGCCCTTTTTTAAAACTCAAAAAACTTTGAACGTTCAAAGAAGAGAATAGTGATTATTTATTATGCAAATATCATTCTTACAGAGAACAAAAAATCTTACAACTAGTAGCCTCCATTAAACGCTTTACCACGTCTTGTTTGATCTTGTCCAAACTTCAATTTTGAAATATAATATTATTTTGTTCTTGTAAATTTTTATGTTAAATTCATAAAAAACATTCTTAAGAACCATTTTGAACTTGCTTGGCCTTCTGGAAGGACTGTATCCTAATCTGGGTTAACCCAAGCTCAGTACCGTTTTAGCATAATGGATGGACACTAAATCTAGCTAATATAATGGGGGAACTTCATGAGACTTGATGAAAGGTAATAGACGCCTTTGGAGACACTCCTTTATGTAATCTTCGGCTTTCATATTTCCTTTTGCCACGCAACAACGATTCTTATACCGATGCACAAATTACCTACCAGATCATGTATTTTTTTGGAAACTTGGAGAGGTTCTGATATTTAAACTTACGATCAACACCAAAACGACGTTTAGCACGATAAAAATTGCGTGCTAAAAGGTGAGAAAAGTCGGCATACACATAGGTTCCGTCGTCCATAACGATGCATCATTTTTCACCTCTCAACATATGATTCCGTGCATGTGTTTTAGCTCTTTGAGCGTGTGAATCTGTTCGATTCGTACTTTTTTGGACTTTGTATGACTTCAAGTTATTTTTAATCATAATTCAATGGATTGAGAGCCATTTCGTGTTCTGTGGAATTCGGGTACTTCTCTACGTGTCGTACCACCTTATAAAGCAGTTTATGTTCAAAAAGTCCCTCTTGTCCTACACTTTTGATTAGTTGTTAAGATTTATTTGTATCGTTTGATTCCATGTCTTGCGGTTGTTTCGGCACATTTGAATTTTTTTGCAATTTGCAATAATGGTTTGGAGAAGTTTAATTTACGTTTTTTCTCTTGTTTAATCATTTTTAACTCATTCGCGTCATCCGTTGCGTCAACGCAACACCTATTTTGAGGTCACGTTTTTCGTTCATATCAAAAAATGTCTTTGTCAATCTTTTTTAGAGTCTTTATTTAAGATATTTTGTATCAAACAGTTGAATGGTTTTTGAATTTAAACCAAAAACTGAAAAATTATGACCTAAACTTTTAGGAAAAATCGCGTTTTTTTCATTCTCGTACAAGATTTCTGTATGTATTTTTTTTGCACTTATACGTATTTTATTTTGGCTCTCCTGTAAAATTTTTATATGAAACCTGAAATTTTCATCGAAGAGAAAAGTATTCGCTTTTGCGAATAAATAAATCGTAGAAGAACTTTTTGTTCATAACTCAATATTTCTAGGAGCGGCGTCGAATGAGTTAAAAAGCAATAAGTAATTAAATCAAAAATATATATACAATCTTTTAGCACACTATAAAATAAAATAAAAAGGGATGCACATCATTCGCCGATTTCTCTTGGAGCAAGCTCACTTATAACCAAAACGGTCATTAAAAATTGTCCACACCCTTATTGAGCTGAAAAAGCAGACTTTGGTATGTAACACAAGAGATTGATGCCTTCCCAATCTAGAGATCTCCATATTCAGATAAGTTTAAAAACAA
Organism: Culicoides sonorensis; assembly: GCA_900002565.1. Classification (NCBI taxonomy): domain Eukaryota; kingdom Metazoa; phylum Arthropoda; class Insecta; order Diptera; family Ceratopogonidae; genus Culicoides; species Culicoides sonorensis. The sequence goes on from LN483429.1 coordinate 69,534, forward strand.
GATAAAATGGCAGTAAATTCTGCTTGAAAAACGGTTCCCTAGCGACCAATATGTGATAACCCATTGTTTTCATAGTTGGCACCTGCAGCCAAAATTCCGTTTATCAAAGACCCTTAAGTGAAATACACACATCACCCACCGTCAAAAGTACATGGTTTGATCTCAGTTTCTATTATACTTTTATTTCAAAACTTTAAAATCAATTGAATAAAAAAATTACTTTAACAGAAAAAAACGCTGTTTTTTCATTGTTCTACTAATATTTTTTTTTATTATTAAAATAAACTTTTTATTGAACACAATAATATTTTGTTTTTTTGTTCTCAATTTTTACTTACAAATTAAATCGCATTCAAAACTTTCTTTCTCACTAAAAACATTTATCGTTGTTGTTATAAATAAATCCAAATAAAAGTAATGAAAGTAAAAAGGACCACTTCTTATTTTTTATTCTTCTGACGATTAAATTTTCTTTCTCCAACTTTTTTTTTGTTTTCATTATTATACTCATACAATTCATAAAACGAAACTTATTTATTTTGTCCATAATAAACTTATATTTTTTTTTTACGTTTAAAAAATTCATAACAATATGAATAAAAAAAAAAGTTTATTTTTCTTTTTTGACATCATAATAATTTGATTATTTTATTATTTTTATTATGATGATGATTAAATTGTTGGCTGTTGTTTTCATTTTAGATGTCATTCAAAATGTCAAATCAAGAAATGTTTAATAATTAGTATATAAATGAAGGATGAGGATGATTAGAAGGGAGATTGGACTTTGAAATTTTTATTTTTTTGTTTGAACAATGGTTGAGTTACTCAATTGTGTATCTTTTCTGATAAGCGATAAAAAGTTTTTCGAAAATTATGTATTTGACTTTTTTGTTTGTTTTCCCTTTATTTTTTTAATTTGAATAGAATAACGATTTATTTGAATGTTTGTCTTATGGCTTTGTCTGAAGTCGCCCACATTTAAAAATTAAATGTCTTTTGAAAATTTAACATAAAATAGATAATTTTTTATCATGATGGTTGAACAAATATTTTATAGTTGAATTCAATTAATGATCATGGATGCTAAACTAAACTGATTTGATGTGATAAATATCATTTGTCTTTGTCAATTTAGCAATCCATTTGATTTTTTCATGTTTTATTTTGTCATTGAATGAAAAAATTGTTTTTTTAATGTCATTTGAAGGAAAAACAACCCGTGTGTGTTATTATTTTATCTGAGGGCATAATTGCCATTTTATGTGTTTGAAGAATTCACGACATTGAACGAAATTTTATGTTTTTTAATTTTTTTTTCCAGGTTATTTTCAAATAAAAATCCTTTTCTTAAAAATTTCAGGTTTTATTTTAAGACGATTCAACTTAAACATTTGCTTTTTATTAGCTTTGACTTGAACATCAATTTCAATAAAGGATTCCTGGTAATGCTTTTAAACTTAAATTAAAACATTACAATTTTTTTTAAAAAGTTAGTCTTTTGATGGGATGCCATTTAAAATTGTTAATGTTGCTAAATAAATTTACAACAACAATAAAAATAATAATAATAAAGAGTAACAAAGCAAAACTTTATTTCAAACATATTTTTTTCCTTTGTTTAATGGAAAAAAACAGACAGAAACACGTATGAAAATCAAGTATGTGCAGAATTTTCTTATTGTATTACAAAAATAATTTGTCAAACACACACACAAACATACATGCATGTGAAATTTTACAGATTGTTGTCATTTTTTGTGATAATCATGTATGCATGTCAAGTTTGTCATTGTACTAATAATAAAAAAAAATAATAATAAGAGAAAAAAAAAATAATCATAAAAGTGTTAAAGAACATCACATCAGATTACATTCATGTGTATGCAGTGCAGAATGTTAAAACTACTTGATTCACCTGTAGCTTAACTTTGTCTTTTTTTTATTGCTTTAGTAGTCTGCTGATGACTGATAACACCTATGAGATATTGACAAAATATGACAATACCGTTTTGAACACGAAAAACTCATAAAAATTTCACCAAAAGAAATAACTTTTTGTCTTCATGTCTAGTGAGCATGTAAAAATTTTTATATTAAATTGATTTTTTTTTTGTATTTTCTGATCAAAAAAGTTTATTTTTCCATCATTAATATTTCATTAAATTGTATTCTCTCCAAATTGAATGCTTGCCCAGACTAAAATTAGAAATGGGATGCAGGACCAGTTTCGAACAACTAACTCATATTTTATATCCAATATAAGCAGTAAGTAACAAAATATGAAATATTTAAACATGTAATTTAAAATATGTTATTTTTTGGCCTAACGGTGATTTTCATGTAAAATGACATTGTGCTAAAAAAGCAACTCAAATATTTAAAGGATTTATTATATGAAAAATTTATTATAGAAATATTTTATATTTATTAGGGAAAAATATCCACCATCATATAATAAAATTTCTAAATTCTTGTCATTTTTATTCTATATTTTCCTAATTAACATTGTCCAGATACACACACACACACACACACACAAACTAACACACCATAAACCCATATTTAATATTCAAATAATCTAAGTTTAGTACAGTCACACAAACAGTGATTTCATAATTTTCAAACTAAATTCCATTTTTTCATACATTTTCATATCATAAAATCACAAAAAATGTTTAAAATTAAATAATACACGACTATATCATGCAAAAAAAAAATGTTTTTTTTGAGAAAAATGTATAAAATGATATTATTTAAAATTTATCGTTATTGTTTTAAAGGTTTAACTTTAACACAACGCCCAAAATAGTTCTTTTTTTTATGTGAATATTTGAAAGGATTACAACACTTTTATATGGGTTATTATTTCATTTATGTAGCTTTTCATTCTAAAGTGAATGCCGATCACAATTGCCAATCTGAGTACACAGGCCTATAGTCCATCAAAAAAAACGAAACTTTTGTCTACCAAAAATTTTGCTATCTGCCCTAAAAACTGAAAAACAAGGGTATCAAAGTTTTTTTATTCTTCTATTTAAAAGTGTAAAAATGACAGTGTTTTGTATGAAATAGGGATGATGTTTGTCCTTGAAAGTTGTAGATAATAGTTTGGAGAAAAAAGTTTTTATTTGCCATTTTACATGTTTTCATTCATTTCAAAAATCCTTAATTCGTCAAAATACATCGAAATAACAAATTTGTAATCCTTGTTTTTCGGTTTTCAGGGCAAATACAAAAGTTTGATATTTTTTGATGAATCATAGGTCTTTGTAGTCAAATTGACAATTGCGATTCGCACCCACTTTAGAATGAAAAGCTACTTATATAAAAATTAAATAGAGACAAAAATATGACAAGGGGTCTGCATTGTGTACAATGTATATTTTATACAAAATCCCATTTTAGAACAAATAATGATGGTTTTTTTATTAAGTTAACCACACACTCATATACACACTCTCACAAAAACTATTCACTTTTTATTTTTTGAATTTTTTCCTAAAAAAACTTGTTACTAGAGAGATAATGATAATAAAAAAGCAGAACAAAAGTGTTGAGATTAAAACTTTATTTTGTACTAAAATTGCTTTTTCCTTTTTTTTCCATTTTACACTATTTTGCTTGAGGATGATAAAATTTAATTGTCATTTTAAGGCGTTTTTTGTGTGGTTTTAAAATGAGTGATTGTAACTGTTATGGTCATTTTAATGAGATTCTGGATCAGACAGTGATGTCCATCTAAATAATTTAATGGCACTAGTTTTAATATTTAAAACTATGATGCTTCGAATAAAAGTTTTAATATCATAAATGAAAAATTTCATGCATTTTAGCATGTGACTGATCTAAATTTCATAAGAAGCAGTTTAAAACACAATAATTGTAAAAATGAATTTTAATTTACAACTCTCATCTCTTTGAGTTGAAAGTTGAGCTCCTTTTATTTGGTTTTGAGCTAAAAAATAGCTACATTTAATATGTTTTGTATTCCTTTTTATTATTTCTCTTTGTATTCCGTTTTTTGTTCATGTGTCTATGTGACTTAACACAATAAAATAATACAATTTCACATTTTATTGTCTCAAGCCAAATGAAAAAGTTTTACCTTTTCCATTAAATCGGATTTGAATGGATTTTATTGAAACTACAATTGTTGTTGTCCAACTTTGATTAATATTTTCCATTAAATGTTTTATAACTTGTTATTGTGTTTTAAAATTACATTATTTCTTTTTTTTCAATATTTAATGAAATGTTTTAAAATAAATATCAATATTTATTTGATTTTTAATAATTTTGTGTAAAATTATGAAATTAATAATGAATTATTTGCAAATGGATGTTTAATTAAAAATTCAGTCAATCAACAGTAAAAAATTAATGCTTCCGATTATTTGCGTCTGTTCGATTATGTTGGAAAAATAAAAGATAACTCAATACATGATTTTTTTGGAATTAATCCTTAAAAAGTTTCAATTGACCACGATAAAGCTCTCTGGTACTCTGAGGTAATATGCACATCCAAGTATGAGCCAAGTTTTTGTATTCTATTTTCGTTTTAAATCAACTTAATCTAAAACTCAGTAAACAAATGTAGGAGAGAGAAAAAAGGGAGAAAGATAGAGAGAAACAGAGAAAGAAAAATATAATGAGTAAAAAGAACTCATAGTGAGAGAAAATGGGAGAAAATAATAGAGGGAGTTAATAAGAGAGAGTCAGAGAAACAAAAATATTATGAGAGAAGCTGAAATGTGTGTGAGAGAGAGAGAGAGAAAAAATGAAATAGAGAGATATCTTGACAGAAGAAAACAGAAAATGGGAGAGAAACTGATAAAGAAAGACTAGAAGAGAGAGAGCAAAAGCTGAGGCGCGTGAGATGAAATGTAATCAATATCTCATCATCGTTTTTGTTAAAACTTTTATTGTCATACATTTTCAATTCATTTTAACATTTCGCAAACCAAATGAAATGTAAATCATTTTTTCACTTAACACTAAACGTTTCGGAAGGGGTCATTTGACCCTTTTTCAATTTTGAATGTGGAAAACTAATTTTAATATCACTAAGAATGGAAAAAGCTAGTAATTCATAACTTTCTCTCAACTGTATTTTTATGATAAAACTTTTTCCTTGTAACGAACAAAATATGAGAAAACACCAACACCTACTAATCGTACCATTCAGGGTCATTTGACCCTTGAGCTCGTTTTGATGCATTTTACTTGTTCAGTTTAGCTTTTTTTTAGCAAATGATGTTCTGATATTTGCTAATGAATTACTAAAGTATCATAAATCAAATGATCATGTGTCATTTTCATCAAATATAACTGGTTTTAGAAAATTTAAGAAATGTTCAAAATTGATGAAAAATACTCGGTTAAAAAAAAAGTAGTAAACAAATGATATAAAAATATTTATAATAATATGAAATTTATGAAAACTTTAGATTAAATTATTTAGATTCATTTTATTATAATTTGACATTTTAAATAAAAACCAAGCAAATTTAACAATTTTTCGCTCTAAAATACATAAGGGGTCAAATGACCTATTTTGGTACAATTAGTAGTTTTCGATTAACGAAACGTTTAGTGTTAAAAAATATGAATCATTTTAATGTAGTTGCATTTTCTTTTCAGAGTCATCTTTTATTTTCACACAACTATTTTTTGTATTTGAAATATACTTACATCAAAAAAGAAAGGATAAAAATGATTTTTATTTATATTTTATATGATAAATGAACTGAGATCGAAAATGCATTTATTTGTCTCTTTTCTAACATTTTCTCCTGATAATCATCATTATTTTCAAACTACAAAAATGTGCACCAGGTGTAAAAATATGACAGAAATTACAATCTTTTGCATTGTATTGTAATAACTCACATTTTTTAATCAATTCTTTTCCTAGAAATTAAATGTCATAACTTTTTTGATTTGATTTTGCTTGGCATAGTAAAAAATACTGAAAAATACTCAAATGATTTATTTTTTTGAAACAAAATTATGATTTTTGAATGGAAATCATAATAATGAGCCTATTTATAATTTCATAAATAAAATGCAATCAATTTCCTGCATTTTCATTCAATGCACAAAATTTATATGAGTTACAAGTGGGCTTTTACCTGTTAAATTTATTTCTCATTCATAAATTTTTACAAAAAAAAAAAATTCATACACATACAAAATAAAAAAATTTACATTTAAATGACAATTTGATTTATGCTTAATACGTGATAATATTTGAATTGCGTTACACGATGCAAAATTAAAATGAAAAACATTTTTTAAAATGAAAAATTTGTACTAGTGCATTTTCGTGTTTCATTGTAAATAATTTGAAATGTACCATTTTTTCTGTTATTCAATGAGAAAAATGTGTTAATAACTTTAATTTTCATACAGAGTTACATTGAATTAAAATCATTACATTTAAGTATGCTTTTAAAAATATTTGTTATATTACAAATAAAAATATGAGTGTGTGATTAAATGAAGTGAATATTTTATTTTTTTTGATGTAATGTGATTTTTTTGTTACAATGTTCAGTCATATTTATGTGTAACGTATCAGACGTAAATTATTATCGCATATTTAGCCGTTATTGCGTAGTACGTGAATTCAATTTCAAATTTTTTGCTGTAATTTATGCAAATTTCATTTAAATTTTAAGCCATTTTATATTAAAAAAATTAAAGCACGTTAAAACTTTTTTTTTGAAATACTGACTCTAAATAAAATCTATCAGGACACTGTCTTTTGCGCAGGATAAAAATGAGTGTTTCAAGCACATGCAGGCTCTGTCTAGAAGAAGATGAAACATCAACGCACATTCTCTGTGCGTGTGAAGCATTGGCTAGACTGAGGATTCGCTACTTCAGGGAGGGCTTTCAATGTCCCTTTACTGGAGTTAACACAGATCCTAAAGTAATCTTAAGATTCTTTGACGAAGTGGATGAACTAAGTTGAAAAGTCAAAATCCGTATCTCACTAACACATTTCTTCAATATTGATCCAAGGGCATATGCTTTACATTTTCTGTATAAAAAATAATTCACCATTAGTTAGATAGACATCACAATTCCTGAATACACTTCTTATATTAATGACTACTTATGATAATACCACCAAATTACATTTGGGTGTGACAACGAAGAAGCAAAACAACAGAAAGCCACAAAACTCCCTTTAAATATTGAATAGAAAATTTTCCATTTCTATTGTATTTCACACACAGCTATTTATTACCTTAATCTTCAAATTTCCACCTCTTATTTGTATTTGGTTAAAATGAAATATTACAAAACACAATTTTGACATATCGAGTTATTCAGTGTATACAAAATCTTCAGGAATATTTTTTTTCATATTCTTACATTCATCCATGTATAAAATAAAATAAATTTCAGTTGTTACGTGTGAAATAATAATAAAATAATGTATTATTGTCTCAGATTTAATATAAAATGGCAAAAACAAGATGTACGTTAATGTATAAAAGTACTAATTTTGTTCTTGTGTGGTTGTCGTCATACACTTTTCGTTACAATCTTACTATTTTGGTTGCCTTCTATTATTATGAGCGTTAAGAGTATTATCATAATAATAATAATGATTATTGTTTTGATGTTTTTTTTTTTTGAACATACATTTTATGAAAATAACAGAATTTTGTCAACTACAAACTTTTCCATGTTTTATCGTACGCTGAAATTCGATGAAATTTTGCAAAGTAAAGTAAAAACAAAAAAATAAGTTTTCTGAAAAAAAGATTCTTCATTTTAACACTCAAAAACTTTATCATTAAGAAATGCAATTTATTATTATGATAAATGATAAAGAGTCGTAATGGAATATGCTTTTTCGGTGTGTTACGATATAAATGAAATGTCGTAGTGACATCACCGAAAAACCTAAACCAGAAAGTACATTAATAATGATTATGTTGTTTACTCGACATTTATTGCGTGGACTTATTAAATGTAAAATTTTGGTAAGCATATTATTTGAAGTTGACATAATCATAGTGGAGACGCCTGGTATTTTTTCTTAAATTGTGATATTTCCTGTGATAAAACAACTTCCTTTGTTTTAATTTCTTCTTTTTTGACTTAAAATAATGAAATAAGGTCAACCAAACACTCAAGAATTCATATTGTTTTACATTTCCGTTGCATTTCATTCAACCATATTCTGCCTAAAGACATTTTCTTAGTTTTATTTTTTTTTTTAATTTAGTTGAAAAATAATGCAATCAACATTTTACTTTATTTTTTTTTTGCATAAATTGAAAAGGTACACACAGAAAATTAAGCCATTAGTTTTGTAACATTCTTTTTATGTTTTTTCATCAACTGTTTTAAATGCAAATAGTTGCTCCTTTTCATGTCGTATTTTTTTGCGTTAAATTCCAAAGTTATGCGAAAATGTATAAATTTGTATATTAATGTTGTTAGTTGTAAATGCAAAAGAAGAAAAAGTTTAATTTCCCACCACAAACTCATTTAAACTCGTGAAATATGTATAAGAAAATAAAAATTCATTATAAAATTTATGACAATTTATTCTTCTTTTTTACTTTTGTTTTTTTTTTCTTGAATTTATTTTGTAGTTTTATAACATTATTAGAAACATAAATGCATTCAGTTTAAAAGGGTATGAGATCAGATTTTTATTTATTTTCAGCGCATTTCCTTAAAATGTCGGTATTGTCATGCTGTCCGTCCGTCCGCCTGTGTCAATGTCGCCAATCATTGAAAAAAACTGTCACCAATCATTTAAAATGTCGCCAATCATTAAAAAATGTCGCCAATTATTGAAAAATGTCGCTAATCGTTAAAAAAAGTCACCAATCATTAAAAAATTTTACCAATCATTAAAAAAATATCGCCAATCATTGAAAAATTTTCGCCTATTATGATTAAAAATGGCCGACTGTAGAAACGATATAAAATCTTAAAAACGATATAAAATTAAAAACCTTGAACAATATAAACCATATTTAATAAAGAAAAAAACTCAAATGTGAAGATTTCTTTCGATCAATGTTAAATTTTTAATAAAATTGGCAAATTCTTTACATAGAAATGCGCTTGTGTATATTGTTCACGACCAGGTTTTAAATTTTTCTTTTATAATTTTTACATTGATGTGAAAAACACTTTTATTCGATATTCGGGATTTTCAAAAATGATTTACTGTCTATATAAAAAAAATTTCAACCACATTCCAAAAAATTGATATAAAATCCACAAAAATTCAGATGATTTCTAATATTCAAACATTTTATTGTATCACATTTCAATGATAATAATTTTTCATTAAAACCCAAACAGAAAATTTTATTTGGCATGTTTCACATTATCCCTTGAAAAATAACGAAAAGTAACATGAAATGAATACTTTTAAAAAATTTATTATAGATTTTGATATTTTATGTCATTTAAAGCACTTTTATTTTCATTCATTTTTATTTGTTGTTGTTGTTTCAATTCAGTATTCAGTACAATCATGAAAAATAATATGATAAGAAGATTTATTTTACTGATTGATGTTATTTGAGAAATTGTTATTGGTTTCATGGAAACTTTTGTGATGGTTCATTAGAATTTATCTTTATTTAAAAACATGTACAAACAAAGAAAAAAATAATTCAATTATTGGCGTATTGTTTCAAAAAATTATGATGTTATTTTAACTTTTAAATTATATATAAATAAGATTAAAATTTAATGAAATCTTATTTTCATTTGTTGAAAAATTTATTTCCTGTTTATTTTTTATTTTTATATAAATTTAACGGTAATAATAATTTTCTAGTAAATTTTCAATTATACGAGGTACAAAATTTATATAGAATTGTGGCTCAAAAATAAAACTCAGCATGTCATTTGATTTACGGTAAATTTTCATTACAAACTCACTAGTACGAGAGAAAATAATAATTTATAAAGTTTTGCAATTAAAAGTTTTTCCAGATATAAAACATTTAATTATTATTATAAAGTAAAAGCATATGTTTCGCTTATAGTTCGTTAATGTTATTACAATTTTATAAGACTTTGCGATAAACTCTTATATTGCAAGTCAATTAATAAATTTCAGTGGCAGTTTACTGGATTTATTGAATTTAAAATTGAGTTGTTTTACTTTTTCTTTCATGACTTATTGAAACAAATTTTTTTTTTATTATTAACCCTCTTAATATCTGCAGGCAGTTCTGAGAATTAAATTTATCATCAATTTTCTTTGAATTGATTTAATTAAATCATCTGTTGAAATGTAATTTCTTTGAAATGTAAATTCATCCCAAAATTTAATTCTAATTTATTTGACTCTTTGACGTATCGTTTTCGCTCATGGTTTTAAGAATGATTTTCATAGCATAAAAATATCACTTAGTCATTCTAAAAATTTTCACTCCCTACAACCAACGTCCCTACAACCCGGATCGAAGCTGAGTTTGCAATTTCCAATTTTTCGAAATCGGATCAGTTCAAACTTCTAGGGCGGTCACCACAGAAGAGAACCAGTACTCAGGCCTACAGACGGGTCCATTGTGCATAACCATTTATCATCATATCTGATGAACATGGAACTAAATCTAGAAAATCAACTAAAGTAATAAGAAGTCCACTATACCAGGTTCAGTTCAGTAAAGTCACCACGCTTTTATGATGGAATCGATACTGGGTGATACCACACAATCTGTTATGCTTGGGACATACGCAAAGCAGATGTGCAGCAATCTCCTCTTGTTCAGAGCAGCATTTGCACATTGTTTACAAATTTTTTTCGATCGGATTCAAGGTAAAAATTTTCTCATATTTAACTTAAAACCAATTAATTGCCCTCCAAATACCATGTTTTAATGGTATGCCCAACCAGAATTCCACTGCAAAAGAAAGGGTTAAAATTCAAATAATTTAACTCTATTTAATGCGCACTCCCACAAAAAATTAAATGTTCAAAAAACAAAAACAGTTTTAGTAATTTTTCTTCGGATTAAGTTAAAATGTATTTCAGTTAATGTTTTTTTTTTGCCTTAAAACAATTGGAGTTATTATGCTTCAAAAATTACTTAATTCATATTATTCACTTCTTCTCTACATTAGCATATACTTTCATTTTTTTTAAGCTTAGTATGCTTTTTCAATGGGAAGTGTAATGATAATCACTTGGCAAAAAACAAGATTAACACAAATTATGGTAATGTGAGTATAAAAGCAAAAGTAAAAAAAAAGAAAAATATATCCTGTAAATGTTGTTTATTAATGAAAAAAAAAAAATATGAAACAAAAAAATTGTGTTTACTTCCTGTGTTTGGTTTAAAAAGTGTACATATTTATGTTGTGTATCTGCGTGCTTAATGTACATTATCTGTATATAGATTGAATTAATGTGTAGGAATTAAGTTCCATGGGAGTCAAGACAGATGCCAAAATTTATTCTCTTTTTACTCAGGTTTCTGCTTATTAATTTTATCATGTGACGATTACCTGCAAGTAATGTTTGTTTTAAACGACCACAAAAATGGAAAAAGCGGAACAAAGACAGTGATAGGATGAATAAAAAGGTAAACACACACAAAAAAAAATGTATTTTATACAAAAACGTATAACGGAAGTGGTTAAATGGATCAAAGTAACTACATTTTTGGTTTGGGTTATAAAAAATGGAGAAGGAATTTTATTCGTTAATGGTGAACGGCAGCACTATTTTGAAATTTTTTAATAGTGACAGAAGATTAAACTTTGCAATCTCAAATGTCCCTTTTCCGACTACTCAATTTAAGTTACAGGCTAGAAAATGGTGGCGACTTCTTGGGATAACAGAATAAAACTTAAGTTATCGGATGATGATAACGGGTATGCACAACGAGCCCGACTAATGGGCTGTCTGCAGGCTTAATAGCCGCACAACAAATCTGATCTGATCTAACAGAAGATTTTGATTAAAAAATTGTCGATGTGAAACTAGATTTCAAGATATTATATTTTTTTCATTAGTCACATGTATGAATATGGTCAAAGAGTATTATCCACAATAGGACCCGCAGGGACCGTGGTGGAGCCTTTTCCATATCTATCTAAGGTCAAAGTGCTTTAAAAATTGAATTTTTCATCATAAAGGTAATATTTAATGGTGTGAAAATTAATTCTATTAAAACTGTTTATTAATTAATTATTAATTTTTTCAATTGAATTTTCCAGATAAAATTTAATTTCCCGTGTCCTTGATAGCTTATCAAACATTGACACGTGGAAATTAAAAAGATAATTATTTTTTTGGTTCTTATTGAAATTTATCTTTTGTGGTCGTTAAACCAGACAAAAAAGTTGATTAATACCAGATAATAAAATTAAATACAAAAAAAATAAATCTCTGTTAGCAAGTCTTTCAATATGATGATAATAAATTTTATGAAAAATAACGTCTCATGACATTCAGGTATAATTTTAAAATAAATGCTATAATATATTAAATTCTGTTCAGTTTTAATTAAGAGCATGATCTGATGTGACATTACGTTATTATTACTGCTTGTTGGCTTGCTGTTGTTGATAAATATGATTAAAAATCGTCATCACTCAAGTAAGCATTCATCGCATGTCATGCCATATAACACCTTCGTTGCGTTTCAATATAAAATGAGTGTGTGTGTTTGATACATAACAGTATATGACATGGCACATTTAATTACTTTTGAATGGTGTGAATTTAAAATAATTTTTGTCATTGCATTTAATAATAATAAAATGAAAACAATTCATATGGGAATTGTTAGTTGACTCTACAATGCGACAACAAAAAAAAAAACGATGATGATCACCAATGAATGAATAATAAATAATAAAATTGATGGAACAAATACAACACATATATGATATTTTAAATTCATGATGACAACAGACAATATTCATTGAGATTTGACTGGGGAATACATTTTCAGTGGAGAAACTTGAGTTTATTACGTGTGAAAATTAATTGTTTTATGTTTGGCTTAATGAACATAATTTATAATATTGTTTGGGTATAAAGCGGAACACCGCATTTGACTTAGTGGAAAATTATTGAATAATGATTAATTTCATCGTTATTTAATATTATAATTAAAATAATTTGGTGAATCACTTGTTTTTTTTTGTTGTGTCATTCATCTAAATAACTGACAGTAAATTTAAAATACCGGGTTTCCAATTTCCGTGGTTGGACATTTCTGAGGTGTTGGAAAATCCCTCCATTTTGAAGCCATAGGCGAACAATATTAGCGCCCACAATACTCGCATTTTTAAAAATTATCATGAATTAAAAGCACTAACCAAGGAAATCAGGCGTTTTCAAGATAAAGTAAGGTATTTCGATGAATTTTGTCTTTTTAGTGCATTTCGAAAGAAAATATGCACTCTTACAGACGGTTTGTCGGCCGTCACTTCGTAAGTCTGTAAATCTGTCAGACCGTTTGTCTGTTTTATCGATAGCTCCGAAATGGTCCAGCAGAGCCAGATTAGTTTTGAGATTGGGCTCTAAAGACTCCAAAGTCTGAAAAATCGTTAAAAACGATTAAAAATTTTAAAAAATTGATGATTTGTTTTTTGTTTGAATGGAGAAGTCTACTAATATGAACTTTAACTTATTGGCTCTGAGATAAGGCTCAAAGATCAGGCTCCAGAGCTTATTTTTTTTTAATTTCTAAAATGGCAGAATTTTTCAAAATGGAGAAAATAATAAACTCAATTTTATTCAATGAAACGAGTAACATCGAAATGCACTTTTCCAAAACGCCTAGTGGTAAGAAACCATTCAAGGAAACCAGGCATTGTGGTGGCGTTTTCGAGTTAAAGAAAGGAATTTCGATGATTTTTGTCTTTTTTTAAGTTCAAAAGAGTCGTTTCAGTTATTTATTAAGGAAATTTCCATTGAATTACACTAAATTTGATTTTACAAACGTAATTTTTTATTCGATGAAAGGAGAAAAGAGCAATAAAATTTATCGTGACAATAATTCAATAAAGCTCCATTGTTATTCTCATTTTATTGCAAACACTTGAATAGTTTCAAACATTTTGTGATAACAAAACGAAGGAAAAAAAACACTGGAATAAAAAATTGTATTATAAAATAAAATATAATAAAATAAAACAGTTGGAGACATTAGTTAAACCTGTGCAAAAGTACATAACTCACCTCAAGCAATTTTAACACTTTAACTTAAAATTTATTTGAAAAACTTTTATGAATTTCTTCATTTTAAAACTTTTCCTTGTACTTTCACATTTCTTTTTCTCAATATCTGTATGGCACATTTTTTTCCTTTCAAATATACATTTGTGGTATTTTAAATTTTAAATGAAAAAAAAATACTAACAGCAATAGCGAAATACATAGAAGTAGTTAAGAAACAGATTCAAGCGCATTCATTATTTTTACACACTTTATTTTTTATTGCCTAAGTGTAAAATTTTAAACATTCTTTTTTCTTGTATATTACAATTATTGCATTTGTTTGCATGTACAAAACTCTTCCTGTGTTATCTTAGGTATATTATAAATATATGTCCAATCATGGAACAGTGAATAATAAATGTAGCGACAAAATATCACAAGTACAATAATAATAATAATACGAATAAGAAGAAGGAAAAACTTTGTTTTTTAAATGTCCTAGTGTGCTTTTTATATTATTATTATTTTTTTTTTCTTTAACTATGTGTTACAAAAATATATTTAAAAGAAAATGAAAAACCACAATCGTTTCAGGGTTTTGTATGTGTGTGTGTGTGTATAAAAGTGACAAGGAAATGCACATTTAATGTACAAGTGGTTGGAATGTCGTCGGGTACATGATTGCATTATTTTTTAAATTGTACAAGTTGTCGACATAAAAGCTTATTTTTTTTTAATGTTTTTTACTATAAATTTTCCTTTTCAAAAGAAGTTAAGGTATTCTAAGAACGTTCGCACGTAAGAGATTCAATGAAGATTTCCTTGATTGCACATTTAAGAATAAACTTCTTTTTTTTTTAAGCCTTTTCAATGTTCCTTTGAAAAATGACTTTAATTTTATAATTTTTCTTGAATTCTTGGAATTGCCTTATCTTATGCATGGCATCCCATTTTACGAGAACTGTCCCAATTGTTCTGAAAGAGAGACTCATGAAATCCGTCAAAGAAAATAAATCTATGAAAATATAGAATCACATTAAGAAAAATTGTAATTCGTTATTCATTTATTGAATTTTTATCCATTTTCCCTGACAAATCAAGGCATAATTGAAAATAGAAAATGAAATAACACAAAGTTTATTTATCACATGATTGCACAGCAGAATGCATTTTCAGTTGATGCGACAAGGACTGTACTTTGACTCTTTTTATCTGCTTGACTAAATGAAAAATTGATCTTTAGGATACACTTAGTCTAGGCGTAATCAATTTTGTAATGTGTCTTATATAGTTTTCATTTTTATTTCTCTATTTTCGTTGGATAAATTGTGAACCAAGAAATTAAATGTCGTTTGTAATCTAACTCAAATACACACAAGTCATCTGGATAAAAAATTATACAAATCGTTTGTACATTTTTCTTCATTATATTTGATAAAAAATGAGAAAATTGAACAAATTTCAACAGAAATATTTTTATCTTAGGGAAATTTAAAGCTGAAAGCTTTAAAAATATTTTCATAAAATAGACGTTTTCCTTGAAATTTATGGTATCTTTGAATATTTGCTATTCTAGGAAACGGTTATCAAAATTTCTTATATTATCAAAAAATCTGATCTCTTCCACGAAAACAGATTTCTTTACAAGCCACAAAATCTTTCATTAAATGGCTTTTTTCATGTATCTGAAACTTGTGCGTGACCACTTACCACCAAAAAATATATTTGATTTTATTACTCCTTAATAAGTGTTTTTAAATGTAAACGAAACAAATTATTTAAAGAGGGAAATAATAATTATCGTAATTATAAAGGCCATTTTCGTGCCCAGATTGTTTATATAAGTTATCTATCATATACATTAGCTGCTATTATAAGTGAGTCACGATTTGAAAGTAAACATAAAAAAAAAATATTCACAGGGAAAATTAATTCTTCATATTTTTGGACGATAAAGATGGCAAAAAAAACAATTTTATCGGGTTTGTTTAGTGCCAAAAAATCATAAAAAAATGAAGAAAAACAATTCAACCGAAGAAGATAAGGACCGTAAAAAAACATTCTTTTTAACTAATTCAATTACACGTTCAATTTTTATCAAACACTGCAAACTTTTCTCACGCTCTTTATTACATTAAATATTTTCTTTCTGCAGCGTTAATTACGCAATAAAGTAAAAAGTCAATATCCGGACACAATGTTATGTTAATTTTTTTTTGTATGCCTGTAAAATTAAAATAAAAAAAGTTAAAAAAACAACAAAATATTGGCTCACTTTTTATAAGGAGATAAAACATAAAAAGTAAACAATCGAGGGATTCAAAGAAGAACATAAATTTTCATTTAAATCCTTTTTTATTTTATCGTTGATAGCATTGACTAAATATTATTATCAATATATATGTATAAATCTTTTGTCCGATGTGATAAAAATTGAGACAAGGGAAAAATTGTCTTAATTTAAACGATATTTTATAAGACGTTTATTAGATTTATGTGAAACTTGAACCTGCAATACATTGAAAGGTATGAGAAAATTCAGTGGAATATAAATCTGTTGCAATATTTATTTTAACGAAATGGAACAATGTATTACATTGAAGAGAGGACTTGTTGACTTGATTTAGAGATTTTAATATAATTCAATTTTAGGTTTTACTTTACTGTGAATGCTGGAACGAAATATTTTGAAGCAGTTGACAGTAAGTATACCAGGTACTTTTGATAAAAAATCGGGACTAGTGAAATAAAAAATCGAGACAGTCAAAAGCTATTAATTTTTTACTAGACTGAAGTTTTCAACGACCTCATCAACCTGCTTATCAGCCTTGAGGAGGGGATTTTCGGACCTCCAGGACCCTCCTTGACACCTTCTCAGGGTTATCAACGACTTTAGCCCTGACTTTCTTTTTGTTTTCCTGTATTCAAACTTTTTTCTTCGTGTATATATTACAAAGTCAGCTCTCAGCGCTCTCTGGAGTGTTTAATCGAAAAACTCAGATACAAAACGCTTTTTTTTTCGATTCTCTATCGATCTGCATACTTATCAACGACTTTTTCCTTGGAAAATTTTTCAGGAAAGTTTTGTGAAAATGAGCTCAGTTTTTGGACTTTCCTGATAATAATATTTTTCAATGTTAAAAATCGGTTGATTGATTGATTGATTGAATTGATTCAAAATTCGGGGCTGTGAATAGCTTCAAGAATTTTTGGTAATCCAGTTCCAATAAATTTGTAAAACTCATTTCTCGTGGATTTGAAAAAATTTCAAGTGGTGAAGCAATAAATAAAAACTTACCTTCCGTCAAAGTTTTTCGATTATCAATGAATTCACTAAATTTTTCATACAAAATTCCACAAAAAACGAAATAAAAGATTAATTTTGACATATTGATTCATTTTTTTCTCTTTATTTCAATTTCTTTTTAACTAATAAAATTTTTTTCTTCTTACAACTTACAATTTTCTCTCTTTATTATTAAATATTCCTTATTATTTACTTTATCATTTATCTATTTATCATTCATTTAATTTTATATACAATCGATTTACTTTTTAATATGTTTGTCTTTATACTTAACATTTAAATATATTTTTTTTGTTTTAAATTTCCTTTTTGTTTTCCAATTATCTTTTTTCTTGTCATTTTCGATTTTATTTGAGATTTTTCTTTCTATTCATTTATTTACAAAAAGAGTGTACTTTTTATTATAATTTATGATTTAACGGTATTTTTTTTGTTTAGTATAAAAAAGGTTTAATTTTTGATTTAAATTCATATTTATCTACGGTAAATTTATCGACGATATGAATGACACAAATACATATTTATTATTATTATTATTTTTTTTTATTTAACGTTGTGTTTTTTTTTTGTATCACTGTACAAATATTTTATATTTAAATTTAATTTAATATACAATTTTTTTTTAATAGGGTTTTTTTTTGTTTAATTTTAATCATGATATTTTTTTTTGTTCAATTTCATTGTGTGTACAAAATTTTTTATATTTTTTTCAGAAATGTCATGGATTGAAAATGGAATTTCAGTGTTTTGTTGTTACGTTTCGACTAAATTTATATGATGATTTTAAATTATAAGATTGCTTGTAATTTCAGTCGATTTCCTATTTTTTTTTCTGCAAACACATCTGGGTTAAAGTTTGGTTTTTTAATCGATTCGTTATGAATTTTAATACTTTTTTTAATATTAACTACAATTTGTTGAATTAAATTATAATTTTTTATATTTTATCCTTGATTTCAGTGTTCAAATACTATGTTTTTGGTCCAGAATATCGACAGTATGACCGACCCATAATATCTTCAGGCGGTATTGACTCGTCCAATGGAAGCATACCTTGTGATTCTAATTTTTCTCTCACCTGTAAATTAATTTTATGATAATTTTGATCGATTTTTGTTAACTGTTGAAAACATTTTTGGTGATCAATTTAAAAAACTTACACTTACCTGTTCTACTTGTTTAAATACCCTGATTAAATTTTTACCCGCTAATTTGGCAATATCTTCTTCACTCCATCGGTCGGACTCTAAGAGCTCTGCAAACAAATATGGATATTTTGAAACATCCTCCAATCCTTGTGGAACCCTAAAATTAAAAGAATTTGGTCAAGTTACGAATATTTAACATTCAATTTCGATTGAGCACACTTCATCAACGCAAAAAACACATAAAATTGAATTCCAACCCCTTCAATTCATTTCTTATTTTATCACTTTTATAGTTTATGATCATGATGATGGGTGATAAAAATTGTGTATGAAAAGAAATACACATTGTGTCATAAACATTCAAATAAAATGTTAAAAAAAATACAAATTTCGAAACAAATTTTTATTATTGTAATAAAATTAACCAGGCGTTACTCACCTATTTACACCATCATATCCCGCACCAATACCCACATGATCAATACCAGCAACATCACGAATGTGATTGATATGAACTGTGAACAGAAAAAAGAAGAATATTACATTATAGCATGTTTGATACAAGATTGAATTGTATTA
Organism: Culicoides sonorensis; assembly: GCA_900002565.1. Lineage (NCBI taxonomy): Eukaryota > Metazoa > Arthropoda > Insecta > Diptera > Ceratopogonidae > Culicoides > Culicoides sonorensis. Next base: position 88,744 of record LN483429.1, read on the forward strand.
GAAGAGAAAAATCGTGAAATCATGTTTTTTTTTTGCGTTGTTAGTTGAATTGTAATTTGGTTGTAAGTGTAATAAAAAAAATATATTTTTGATATGATTATTATGATGATGAATGCAGAGTTTTGCATGATTTCGTGTTATCTTGTACTTGTAGAAAGGCAAAAGGCCATAAATATCTATAAACAACTCATATATCAAATAAAAATTATAAAAAAAGGATAGACATGCGTGTACACACCTACACATAAAACTTATAGAACTGAAACGTGGAGGTTGATTGTCTGCAATATATTTAAATATACTGAAATAATAAAAATCAAGAAAAAATTAAGGTATAAAATGAGCAATAAATCTTTTTTTTTATATTACATTTAATTCTAGGAATCCTCAACATTTTCAATAATTTTTATTCTACATTTTTTTCATTTTTTTTCCGAACAAACATGGCAAAATATGCATAAATCCTTTTTTTTTATTTTTATGATGATGGCTTAAAATAGACATCTTTATTCAACATTTTTTAGTATCTTGATTACTTAGACCAAAATTTTTTAAAATTCAATTACAATTTTTTTTGAAATATGTGATTAAATCAAAATCATGATGTTTTGTAATTTTTAAAGGATATCTAAGAAAAATTTGAGAAATGGGATTTTGGACAGTATTTTTATCTATAAATTTAGCTAAAAAACGATTTGAGGACTTAAATCAAAGGTTATTTCCATAAAAAAAAATTTTTTTCTTTAAAAGGTCTGAATTGAACGGTGTTTATCATAAGATGCTTTTGAGCAATTTTGGTAAAATATATTAAAAAAATATTTCCAAGCGTTTTCATTTGAATGTGCTAGATGACATATAAACTTCATATCCATACAAAAAAGACTTTTAACAGTTTTAACAAATCCTCCAATATTTATAATTTATTTTCGTTTTGAAAACCGCGGAAATTCAAAAAATTATGAAAAATCGGAAAATAACTGAAAATTACAATAAAGTTAAAAAATATTTTAAATGGAAATAACTAAAAACTATGTTTTGTGTTTATGTGCACTTTATCACAAACATCGTTCAATTATTGAATAATTTATTTTTGTTTTATTTTAGCAACGGCAACAATTTTTTTATTATCAGACCCTTGTAAATAATATCTTAAATTAAGGGTTAAAAAAAAAATATAAACACATGTCATAATGGGTATATGAAAAAATTTATACAAGTTTTGCAATAAAGAAATCAAGCAAGTAAAACAACTTTCGCATCATTTAATAAAAAAAAGGACAAGAATGTGTAATGGTTTCATTGAACGATCGAACAAATCTCTTATATTTTTACAACTCGTTTAATTCCCATACTCTTAAATATAGTTTTTTTTCTTCATTTTAAATGATATGAAAAGTAATAATAATTTTTTATATTTTATTAAAAAAAAGAAAAAGAAAAAAAAGGTTCTAATAAGGATTTCAGTGAAAAATAATAATAAAATAAAATCCTCTGTTTGTCCTTTCAAACCATATTATATTGCCTTCAATTCTTACTTTTGTTGTCCTTTCATTCTTATTCACATTAAATTTATTACCCAAAGCCATACAAAAAAAAGAACGGAGACGGACTCTTGTGTTATAATATGTTATGGGTTCAAAAATACTCAAACACACACAGTTCATGGGATATCAATCTTTATTTATTTTTTTCTTCTTCTCTTAATTCGGGACTTTATACTTTTCATCACATATATGGGCTTATTTATCTTTGTTTGACATATTGTCAAGTTATGTCTTTAAGCCTTCTCTTTTCATCAAGAATTCACTAAAGAATGATGAAAAACCTCTTTTCTTTTGATCTCTTTTTCTAAGATTTAAGAGTCAAAGAATAAAAGATTTCACATTCATCGAACATGTAAATTTCATGCTTGGATAACAGAATAATAAAAAAAAAAATTTCAAAGATGAAAAGAATAGATAAATGCAAATCAAATCAGATTCGACACAAAAAAATCCTTCCAAATCATTTCATACACATGCTCATTTAAATGATACCCCATGAAACATGAAAATGGTTAAAAATGAATACATTTTATATGGAAATTCAACGTTGTTCAGTTCAATTCAATTCAATTCAATTCAATTCAGGAATTAATTTAAATTTGAAATTTATATTACAAGGAAAAATGTAACCCTCACATTCTTTGGAATGAAGTCAATATGTATTTTTAAAAAATGGGAAATTTTAATCACTGGGCGGCTTTGAAAAGTGCATTTCGGTGGGAGTCGTTTAGAAAATTTTCAAAAACATCAGCAATTTTGAAAAAATGGAACATTTTGGGAAAATTTTTTCGACCGTTTTCAGGCTTTGTAGCCGAATGCCTGCGCCCGATTCCTGAGTGCAATTCTTGAGCCTAATCTCAAAACTAATGAGTTTGAAATCAACCTTATTAGCTCCTTTATCTAACAAAAAAAGCCCGATGGACCATTCCGGAGTTATGGATGGAACGAACAAACTGACAAACGGAGTAACGGCGGATAAACCGTCTGTAATAGTGCATTTTTCCTTACGAAATGCACTAAAAAATATAATGAATGAAAAATAAATGTTCAAAAATATCTTTTAATTAATTAAATATAATCAATTTTATTCGAAATTTGAATATATAATTTAATTTCAGAATTGAATATCCCAGATCAATGAATGTGAATAAGAATGTTGATTTTATATTTCAAGTGTGTGGAAGAAAAATATTTCTTTCAACAATAGTCTCACAAATATTTGATGTCTATTTGTATATAAAATAAGGAAAATTTGTGGTTAAAAATCATAAGGAAAACATAAATTTTATTGTTGTTATTATTCAAGTTGTTTACACATTTCATCAAATATATTTTGAAAATTCACAGAGACACTTTGCAAACATTGAGATGAAAATATAACTGATTTGTGTCATTTTTGTGGTTTCATGTCCTAGATTTTTCACTGAATAGATGATATTCTTTGTTGTGGCAGTTTAAATTCTATTGGAAGTAATTTGTTTTTTCTTTAAAGTTTTCTTTTTAAAGCTATTTCTTTCATTTAATCCAAAGATTCCTTTACATTTGATGTGAAACGTGACGAAGAGTCACGCATGCCAATGCCCAAATTAACATCATTTTACACACTTCATATAAAAACAATTTATCCAAGGAATATCGATCTGATTGGTAGTAAGCTCATTAATATTTAATAAAATTTTCGTTTGGAAATCGAGAGAAAATAAAAGTAAAAAAACGTAAGTGTAGAAATTTCACCCAAATAAAAATTGGATGAAATTTCATGTGAATAGGATTTGATACGATCTAAATGAAATAATAAAAAAGAGGATTTAACTGAAATTTTAATTTGATTGATGATTTTTTATATATAAAGTTAACATATGGCATGAGAACGATTCAAAAGCGAGAGTGTGTTGTTCATAGAATTTGTTCTTTTCTGATGGTATTTTAAACTGGGTGAGGTATTGAAGAGCCAATCGGTCAAAATTCACAATAAGATATCCGTGTAATGCACTTTTACAAAAATTCAAGTTATTTTAACAAACTTTGGGCCCAACGTTTTTTTTTATTAAATTTTTATACAAAATATTTTAGTTCATAACTTTTGACCATCAGATCATAAAACACGACATCAATTCATCCAACTAAATTTTTATTATCAACTTTATTAAAATGATCAACATGATTTACTTTGAAGTTTATTTGAAATGACAAAGTTAAAAAAAAAAATTGAATGAATAAAATAATATAAACCATCTAACGATGTCCCATAACAGTTTTTCGTTTTTGCTTTTATTTTTTTAGCGACATGGAAGATTTTTCGGTTAGATATTAAAATATGTATGAACATTGACGTTATACTATGTCACTTATTTATTATATCGAACTTTCAGTTCAACAGCACTCATGAGTTTCATCTATTATTTTTTTAGTTCACATATTCTGTTGGACATTTGTTACTGTTGGTCGTTAAAATAATAAAAATAAACTGATCCCTTTTTTTCTGTATTGTTTATTTTTTTTTAAACTAAAACTTGTACTGGACAATGTTCTAGGATAATGTTATTAAAATTGAAGTAAAAATTGTCATAGTTTTCACTGAAAATCCAGAAAGTAACGTATTTTTTCTTTTTAAATAAAAAGGTAAAAAAACAGGGTTTATGATTTCATGGAAACAAGGTAAAATATTTAAAATGTTGCACTGATTCCTTTTTTACGTGAAAATTAAAGTATAAATTGAATCATATGAAAAAAGTAAACATTTTCAATTCACACTCTCTTTCGATCGTCAAATAAATAAATAATAACACAAACAGGATTCATTATTAAAGTAAATCTCATTGAAACCAGAAAAAAACTTCGAAATTCCTCTTTAATATGACCGAATTAGGATAAAATGTATGCAATCTATCTTACACATATGGTCAGGTCATGTAAACAGGACCAGTTGTGAATAAAATTCTTAATTTCTCGTTGTTTTTTTTTGCTTTCGCTCATATTTTATATACACAATGTGTTCATTGTTTTGTAATAGACAATTGTGTACAGACACATAACGACCATAATTCATGTTTTTATTACCAAATAATAGGTTTAATCAAAAACCATATCGTCCGACCAGTACTCATAAATTTATTTCAAAAAAAATACAGAAAAAAAATTAAATATTATTTCATATTTGTTTTCTCTGTACATTTTGTATACAAAAGGGAAAAAAATCAAAATTAAACATAAAAAAGCTGAACGAAAAAAAAATTATCGTAAACAATTTTTTATTTTTATTTATTTTTTGAAAGTGACAGATAAGTTATGATAAATAAAATAAAATAAAATAAAACACAAACAAAATTAGAACGATTTTATTAAATAAAATTATAAAACAAAATTTTAACGATTTAAATGAAATTTCAAAATTTTTTATGCCGATTCAAGGAATATCATTTAATAAATATTTTTTTTTTGCATGGACAGCCAATTAAATCTAGTTTTAGAACAAATTGATTCTGGATTGTAAGAGAACTAAAAATATAACATTATAAATAGTGTTTTTTTTTCTCATTTTTGTTATAAGAATCAAGAACAAAACAACAAAAAAACAAGAATTATTGCTTGTACTGATGTGGTGGAGAGAGTGAAAAAAAAACTTAATGTAAATTGTAATGAAAAACTTACCAACAACATCTTTTATTGTGGCTTTTTCGGCACAGCTTAGAAAATGTGGATAAAAAGCAACCATAACTAACCCACCATTTACAGCCTGTATGTTTTTGTGTAGTTTTTTTGTTCATTGTTGTTGAATTTTTTTGTTGTTCATAATTGTAGAAGGAAAAAAAATATCAATAGAAAAATGGCGTTAGAGAGAAAATGGGAAAAAAATGTTATTTTTATCAAAAAATTGTAGTAAATGTAAGTAATGGGTGAAAAAATTCGAGATATTTATTCTCATTTTAGTTTTAGTTATTTTTTGTACTCGAATCTAGAATCAAGGAATAGGAAACAGCGCAAAACATGTTTTGAGAACATTAAAATGGTTTGGAATACGATGATGATTATAATTTTTTTTTATTACAAAATATAAATTAGAGAGAAAATTCAATTTATATCTTTTGATAGCGTGAACGCAGATTAATGTTAGTTGGTGAACTTTAATATCCTCTCTGACCTTTAAATGGTCTGACATTTGATATAAAACTATCAATTTTACAAGGAACAGGAAATTAAGGATACTTACAATTCGTTTTAGAACATGATCAGGCACATTTCGTGAACTATTACAAATTGCATGTGCTGATGAATGTGAAAAAATTATAGGTGCCTTTGATGTGGCTAAAGCATCTAACATAGTTGGTACAGAGACGTGGGATAGATCAACAATCATCCCAAGACGATTCATTTCCTTAACTACTAACTATGAAAAAAAAATATAAAATTAATCAAACATCTCAAATGTGAAAAAATTCGATGCATACTGTGCCAAAATGTGACAATCCACCAATGTGTGGCACTTGACCTGGTTCATCAACTTTGCAACAATCGGCCCAGGGTGTATTGCATGTGTGCGTTAATGTCAAATATCTGGCTCCCAATTGATAAAACATCCGAAGGACAGCTAAACTTGTGCCAATTGAGTGGCCTCCCTCGATCCCAATTAAACTGGCGATTTTCCCCTTGCGATGACTGTCTTCGATGCCTAATTTTCAATGTAATTAAAAATTAAATTAAGTTAAATAAAACACAAGAAAATGAAGATTTTTGTCTTACCATCTGCTGTTGTCACTAACGCCATGTGCTGAGGATAAAGATTGACTAAACGACATATTAAATCTATTTGTTCTAAAGTTAGTTGGACTGCATCCAAATGTTGTGAAGAACATGGTGCGTATGCTGACCAAAACTATTTTTCCAACAATTTTATGTTTTTGTTTAAAGAAATGGAAAAAGAAGAAGTTTTTTGTTTGTATAGTGCACAACTTTGCTATTGTTTAAAAATGTCATTTTGTTTGGACAAAAAGTGTTACTAAATAATAATAATAATGAAGAAAAACAAAGCATTTAAATAGGCACTTAAACTACTCCGTTTAAATGGGTGAGTGAAAGAGAATAAAATTAATGATTGGGAACGGAAAAACTTGGAGTGTTGTTTTGTTGTTGTTGTTATTTTATTTATTTCCTACTTTTAAGTTTCAGTTATTTATAAAATAATTTCTGTTTTTGTTTTGAGGTGTCTTTTAAAAACATTTAAGATACTTTACTTTAAAATAAATGCCCTGTCACAGAGTGCAACAACACTTAGGTCCTTAAATTATTTTATAAATAAAATTCCAAACGAGACCTGTTATCATTTTTATTATTTTATAACTTTGATTCTGAGTATTTTTCATTTTCTTATAGAACTCTTGAGAAAACATTAAATTATAGGATTTCAAAAGAAGAAAATATGTAAAAGACATTTGAGAGAGTAATTTATGACATTTTTTAATGTTTTTTTTTCAAATGTAAGTGCACTTACTTGTGCTGCAACCATTCCCTCTTTTAATCGATGAAGGTCCGTGTGACTCCACAAACTGGTGGACCATGGAGCAATATCTCGTAAATCTTCGCCAAATCGAAATTCGCGAAGTTGATTTTTTAAGAATTTTCTTATGTTCCATGGAAGATCGTTGTGTCTAAAAATTATTTTTGTTGAATATTACCATCAAAAATTATTTTAAAGTTAAATTTTAGCTTACCCATCGATTAAAGGCACTTCTTTTAATATACGACGCACAATTTCCATTCTCTCCTCTAATTGAGCTGCTAGACAACAGCATTGTGACGAAATGTAACAAAAACTTATGAGTAGTGTAATGCACCAACAAAATAATCCATTCAATGTAAACCCAGCTATAGGTTTCCGTCGGCGCATGGCCTAATTTTGTTATCCACTTTGTCTGTCTATTGTTCTGGTTTTTTGTATATTTATGATTTTGTTGCTCCAGTTGTTGCTGTTTCCCTTGGAAATAAGTCAAAAATGTTGCTTGTATGCAAAATATTGTGTTGAAAATTTTCTGCAATTATAAGAGATGCAAAAAAATTCATGAATATCATATTAAATTGAAAATTTTTATATGCATTTTTGTTATTTAAATTGTTTGACTTTGAGTGCAATTCAGGTATTGGTATCAATTGTATCAAACTCAATATTGCAAATACAGTCAATCAAATTGAAATTGTTGATTTTACGGTATTGCAGTAAATTTAAAAAATTTACAAAAAAATCCAATCAGATTAACAAATATTGAAAATTTACCAATATTAAAACGAAAAAAATATTGAAATGTCAAAAAACGAAAATGTGAGCGCATTTCAATCCTAACTGAATTCTTTTTTTAAAATATTTTTTATGAATTTCAAAGGTTTTTTGTTTTAATTCAATCCAGAAACTTTTGAAGAGAAATCTTTAAACTCATTGAATTAGAACAAACATAGATTTTGCTGAAGTACAATCAGATTCACATCACTTTAAAAGCTTAATTTCATAAAATCTGTTTTTGAATCAAGTTTGCATCAAAATCCAGTTAAGTGCATCCACACAAATTTGTATACAATGAAAAGGAGGAATAAAGCATAAAACCACAAGTACCACAGTATCAATATCAAAACACGATTGAAAACACTCAAGTTGATGTTTGAAACAAGATACCTTGATAGTATGTTCGTGTTACTGTTTGAACTGCAATTGCAATGAATTATTTTTTGTAATATGAATAAAAAACAAAAGCAAATTCATGAAAACAAGAAAATCAAAGTAATTTAATTGCGGTTTTGAATATCCCATAGTGAAGTATTGCCATGGCATATTACGAAAAGTAAGTATCTGGTTAAGTTTATTTATTTTAATTTTTAAAGTAATAAGAGGAAGTTTCATTTTAATAAAATGCAATCAATTTATTAAGGTTTAAGTAAAAAGAACTGTCATAAACTTTATTATATTGAGACTGTTTGTGTGTGTGCTGTGTTTGTTATCATCGTCTAATAAGAGAAAAACTCACTCAAGCTGAATAATTTTGTGAAGCATAAAATATTAATACACATATTTTACTTTTAAGAACGTGATCAGATTTTGCTAACCACATTGACTGTTTTTATTTAACTTTAAAGAAGTGAATCTTTCAAATAACCGTCCACCTTCATTTCCATGAATGTTTACTCTGATTTCTTCTTTTACTTTAAAAATATTTACATCAGTGCACGTAATCGAATGAAAATTGTACAGCATAAATTTTCAATAACAATAATTTATTTGCATAGAGATATGTTCCAGCTATACAGTGAAAAAAAAGAATTATTTTTTATCGTACAGTAAATATAAAAAAACATCGAACCGAGAAATAGTCTTTCCATATCATGTTGCGATTTTTCCCTTTTTCCTGTATTTTGAATGCAAAGAAAAATTTTCCACTTCATCTATTTTTTTTCTTTTTTCTCCTTTTAATGCATAGACATTTTTTATATTTATTTGTGGTTAGGGCCCTTAACTGAACGGCATCAAACAACAAGAAGAAGTAAAACAACAATGATAATATTGAAAAAGTTATACAACAATGAAATATTTACTGTAACAGTATTGTTCCAACGCTCAGATGCACATTAAATTGGAAGAAAAACGGAAATAATAATAAAATATTTTATGAAATGTCTCGTTTCCGTGAATACTGCATAGAGTTATTACTTAAATTTGAGATTTATTTTTAACATGAAACATCTTGCATTTGAATTTGGTTGGAGGAAAGTTACCTGAAGTGAATATAAATAAAAAATTTCTTTTAAAGTATAATCTGGAGAGTAAAATGCAAAGAATGTCTAAGATATTTATTGTATTTTCAGTTACTGAAATAAGACAACGAATAGAAAAGAAACAGATTTTTGAAATTATGAATGAAAGTGCATTTAAATTTCAGAAAATGTGAAAGGAAGGAAAAAGTAACATCAAAATTTGCTACAAAAGGCGATGTCTAAAAATAATCTTTTGAAATTTTCAATTTCTGTTGTTTTTGGCGTTTTTCTTTATATTTCTTCAAATTTGGTACGTGGCTCGAAAAAGCTCTCGAGGTAAAGCAATTTTCAAGCTATTTTTTACAAATTTAGTTTAGGACTTCGTCTTAACCACCCGCACGATTTTTATAAATATTTAAAAATTTCAACATGGTGCAAACGGGTTTTGGTGAAATTTAGCGATAATGAAGGACATTCAAGGTAGTGAAAGGGCATTAAATTTATCGTTAAACCATGAAACCATAAGCCATTAAAGATTTAACATCTAAAATCTTTTTAGTTTTTCATAGAAATAACATTAAATAAGTTTTATATAAATAATTGAAGTGCAATCAGTGTAAATTCGTAAATGCATTACTTTGATTCAATTTTTACTACTAAAACTTGTCCAAAAATGAGACTTTGTATTTAAACCAACCCTGTCGGAAGTAAACTCCTGAATTTCAGGAGCTCAACTCCTGATGAAAAGGAGTTATAAAAATAATAGTTTTATAAAATTTTAAACGTAGAAATTAAATAAAATTTAAAACAGGAGTTGAGCTCTTTAAATTCAGGAGATTACTTCCGACAGGGAAGTTTTATTTAAATCATTTTAATATATTATTCATTGATTATGATTGATAAGCAACCAATTTGCCTTATTGCTGTACTTAACTACTCAAAATATGTCATAAATTAAGGGTAACAATGAACTATCGATACCAATAAATCTAGAAATGTTTTTCGAATATTGAATATTAAGGAGAGTAACAAATTCCATTATTTTATTGCATTGTCAATTGCCATAGAATGTGAAATGTTTCAAAGATAAGATCAGGAAAATATAATTTATTATGACAAACCACAAATTGTCATTTGCATAATTATTATTCATGCTCAACTTTGTTTTTTATTCAAAGGAATTATTAATCAGAGTTCATTTAACTTGAACTGGATTTTACTTTATCATTAAAATTTAACTTTGAAAATGCCATTAGCAGTTAAATTTTGCTCAAATAAAAAGGATACACACACACAAAAAAAGAGATAAAACAACTTTTACACCGATCATAATTAACCCTCATGATAAAATTTTTTTATAACAGGATTTGTATCAGTAATTTTTTCTTTCCTTTTTAAATGTTTTTTACCCGTATTCGTTTTAAATGTCCGCTTGAAATTGAAATAAAAAAAACCTCCAACCAAAATTTTATTATCATCATCATTTATTTAATTTTTATCTTTTTTTTTTTGAAGTCGAAGCAAAACCATTCACATTAATGGTTATGAGACTGATTTCAAGTAACGAGTCAGCCACTTCTCTGGATGTTAAATTTTTGCTACCAATTTACCAGTTTATTTTAAATTTTTTGTGTAATTTTCATTGAAAATGTTTTTATTAAAAAGTTTTTTGTAAAATTGCCTGCAAATTAAAATTTTAATATGAATGAACAACTTTTGTAAATTTTAATTATTTGTTTACAAAAGAACATAAAACAAAAAATTAGCATTTAAGTTATTTTTTGCTGATTTAGGTTTTCATAACTGTTCAATTTTGTAAAAATAAAATTCACTGATGTTTATCTTCAATAAAACCACATGACGTAATCAGACAAAAATTGCACGTGTCTCTTTAAAATGTTACAGTCGAATACACACAGCAAGAGATTTTTCATTGAATTTTTAGCATAAAATCGAAAATAATAACAATAACATCAATATATAAAATCAATTTCATTTCAAAAATAACAAGATTTGGCAATTAACGTGTTTCCTTCTCTCCTTTGAGGCAACCATATAAAAGTCTTTATATCATAAATGCTTCAATCTGTTCTTTTCACTATTGAAAGAGAAACACTGTCTTCAAAAGGTGAAAATAACATTCATATTTTGATGAAAAGAAAATTGGAATTGATATGGAATGAGGAAAAAAATATGGTTGAATTAAAGTTATTTTATCATTATGGTTTGATATTTTCATTCAATGGTTGATTGAATTTTGTTTTTTTTTCCTCATAAAAATACGAATTTTATTATTTTCATGTAAAATTGAGTATCAAATAAAATAAAAGGAAAAAAAAATATTAAATTAAATTTCAACGTTTAGTGGGTTGAGCTGATATTTAACATATTTTCTCTTTTATCATGGAACTGTCATTGCATTGGACTTATTTGGAAGAAAGGAAAAAAATATTAAAATTTTATTATGTGTGGTATTTATTTAATGTTTTTTTTTGTTGTTGTTGTATTAACATTCAATTTATAGCTCTGTTTACGATATCTGTGATATTTACATTGACTTAATCATGCTTTCATTTTCAGAACAAGAAAGAGCAAGAGTTTTATCAGATGTGTAAATACCTGAAAACATCGCTTTGATATGTTTAAATTTTTTGTTTGTTGCTGCCGTTGTTAAAGTAAAATAAAAAAAAAACTCATCCCGGTAACATACCCTCGAGCAAATGTTTATTTTATTATAAAATTTTAACAAGTACGTGCCTATTTTATGTGACCTCTTTTGAAAAATAAGCGTATTAAATGTGTGCATGTACCTTTTTTTTTTAATAAAAATATAAATTAATAATATGAGATGACATAACGTACCATTTTGCCCACATTCTTGTAGCTTAATCGCGTACATGTGCAAATATGAATGTTTAATTCATTTAATTTTAATTTTTTTTCCTGGATGTCATGATGTTACTATTTACATTAACAATATGTTTCACTCATGTTTTGCAAAAATTAATAATTGAATTATTATTATATTAAAAAGTTTTGTTTATTTTAACGAACTTTTACATTGTGAGGGTTTACGTCGGAAATTTTTCCTTCAGAGATCAATAATTTTTTGGTTCGATTTTAACACATTAATGCTCAAATTGAAAAAAAATATAGTTTTTGGGTATCGTTTGTCTCAAATTGTCTGTTAGTGTCTACCAAAATTTGGAATGGAAAAATGGAAAGTCTACAAAAAACTTCTCGAAAGTGTACAAAACCTATCAAACAAAAACTTTTGAAAGTCTAAAGAAATTTTCGAAATTCGACAAAAACTTCTCGAAACTATATAAGATTTTTTCGAAAGTTTTCTTAATTTTTTCGAAAAACTTTAAAACCATAACAAAAGTCTACAAAACCTATCGAAGTTCTATCAAATTTATCGAAACTTTTCAAAATCTGATCTGAAGTTTTACGATCCTTGAGGAAAGTCTGTAGAAACTTCTCAAGTCTGCAAAACTTTGACGAAGGTCTACAAACACTTTTCAAAATTCTATAAAAATTTATCGACACTTAAAAATCTGATCTAGGGATTAAAAGTCACCGAAAGTCTAAATAACTTTTAGAAAATTAAAAAAGAGCTTTTAAAAGTTTAAAAAATTTTTTACAAAGTTTAAAAAATCTTCAAAATTCGCCAAAATTCTCGAAACTATGTAAAATTTTTTCGAAAACTCTAACAAAAGTCTACAAAAACTTATCGAAAGTCAACAAACTTTTAACCACCTCAAACCGATTTCCTTGTGTGTCTGATTATTTCATGCCTTCATCTCTAAAAAAACGGTCTCATTATTTTTTTAACCAAACCTTGCTCAATTTTTTCCTGCTTAACCGATTCCTTGTACCGTTTCCCACTCATAAGCAAAAACATAAACGAATTATTTAGGTAAATCTTCTTAAGCTCAAATCTGTATAAATGTAAATAAATGGAATTTATTATACTAAGCTTCTTACCTACAAATATCCAAGCGAACAACATGCAATTCGGTAAAAAAAAATTATATGAACGACAAAAAAAATCCAAATAAATGAACAAGAAAAAAGAGGTACAAAAATGCATATGCATGTGTGATGTAAAAAAAAAAGTAAAGCAATATCACAAATAAATTATTAAGCATTTTTTTTTTATCAGTAAGAAGCATTACTATAGAAATAGTTTTTTCATTTTTTTTTGTATTATTTACATCGCAATATAAATTCACTTTTTAAACAAAAAAAAGTAAAAAAATTTCTTTTGCAATATTATTTTACTTATCTTTTTCATAAAATATGTCCTTGATATGGAAAACATTGTAACAAGTAAATATGAAAAGGAAAATGTAAATGAATTATCTTTGTATATTGTCTTTTAGTGTACTATTTTTTTATATTATTATTTTCATTTTTAAAAATAAAATGAAATGAAATGAAATTAAGTACAATGTTTGATCAATAGCATTGAATAAATTTGGTTGCATTTCATTTTGGCACAATTCGTTTTTTTCCATATTTTTTTTTATTTATGTAATGTATTCAAATGTGTAATGAAATAAAATTATAATAATATTCAGAAGTTTTTTTTTCTCCTTTTTGTGTGTGTATGTGAATAAGGAACGAAAGTGAATAATGTCGTTTGCTTTGTCTGCGTCAGCAAGTATTATAAATATAAAAAAAAATGCATATAAATTTAATAAAGTTATGCTAAAAATGGAGCATGACCTATTGAAATAAAGAATGGATTTTATTGTGATGGAAAATAAATAATAAAAAAAAAATAAATAAAGCAAAGTTATCATAAATTGAGACACTGATTTATTTTATTGAAATGATTTATTATGAAATTTTTGTTTGCAATGACTAAATTTGAATATTGAAAAACTTTTAATGATTTAAGTTTTGAATGGTATGTTTCAATAATTCCTGGACTTAAAATTTTTTATGGTTTTTTGGTGAAATTTTTCAATATTAGCAGTTAATTTTGGTGCTGTCTTTCAATTTTAGGATGATATCAATTTTTTTAGTGGTCAATTGGCCCTAAGAGCTTCTGACTTGTAATTATGAGCATGAAATGGAGGAGAGGGAAATGTATGGCGTGGATCTGGATCGGAAAACGTAGTATTAGTTTTAAATTTAGTTAACCCCTTAACCGCCTCTCCTAGAAATATTGAGTTAAGAACAAAACTTTCTTTTAGGGTTTGTTCTTTGCGTGAAGATGAACACTTTTCACTTCGATGAATAATTAGAGGTTTATACAAAAATTTTACGAGAGAGCCTGTTAAAAGTGTCGTAGAATACCACAGAAATACAGATTTCTTGTACGAAGAAGAAAAAATTGAATGACTTCTCGTCTTATTTCTGCTAATTCATTCTTATTTTAACCAAAAAATCAAAATAATTGGTCCGAAATCTTTTAACCATGTCTAATTATTAATATTGAATAATAATTTGAAGAATATATTTTAAAAACTTCTAGAAAAAAATGGGCCCAAAAGTTACTGGTCGAAAAATCGACCAGCGACGGTTCATGAGTTAAGTAGAAGTTGTTAAAGCAAAGAGTCATAAAAAAGCCTTTACAATAAGAAAAGTGAACTTAACAAAATTTGATTCCCGACGTATTTTCTTGACAAAGAATAAAAATCAAAATGCGTCCTTGTTCTCGCTTTATATTTCTCTCTTCTAAATTTTCTCATTATCACATATCTTGTCAAATTTTTCAAAAAAATGAAGAAAAAATATTCAATATTTAAAGCACACAAAGGTTCCTCATATCAAATTCAAGGTGATGAAATTTTACACTTCCCTCAGCATATGCTTAAACCTTATTATTCTCAATATTTCAAAATCATTAAATAAATATTTATCCGTTCACATTACTGCTCTGTGTTTTTCCCAAGGCGGCTTAAAACCTTAATACTTTACTGCAATTTAAACCCTCTTATTTTTTTTTCTTACATCACATTTTATAAATCTGATTAGTTGAACGCCTTCATCACGATCGAATAACGACGAAAAGCACATGTGTAAATGTGTCTTTAATGCTATTTTATTTTTTTTCACGCTTTACACAAATTGTAGAGATAAAAGACAGACAACCGGAAAAGCAGCACAAGTGTGTATTTGCGTATAAAAGCTTTTAAAGAATCCTCTCATTACACACCTGAGTCTCATCGATTTTTATTTTGGGTTCTTTTTCAGTCGTGTTTCATTGTTTACCTTGTTTTTGTTGTTATTTTTCCGTTTTTATTGTCTGTGAAGAAAATGATGAAACACGATATTATTTTGCTTAATGTACCATACGTTTTATAAATGTTATTAATCTTTTGAAGGTATTTTTCATTTATGACGTGATCGTTACTGTTCTTAAAGGAGAGAAAACTCATCAAATTGAGTACATTATAAGAGAAAATTTAATTTCATTTCAGATTTTACTCATATTTTTTTAAATGAAATTCATCATAAGACCAAGACCATAATATTTATCTGTTTATTTAACATACAAAATAAACATATGAAATATATTTAATGTAATAAATTTTATTTCGTGTTAAACTCATTTGTAAGAGAATGAGTGTTGATTATCACGAAATGTATTCGAAATTTCAAAATATTACAAACAAAAATCAGTTTTTTTCATGGTATCTTTTCTTTTAAAAGCACTTAGTTGAATTTTTTCGATCGTATCACATTCAATGCAACGTTTAAATCGAAGTCACTAATCACATAAACTGTTAACGACCACTTTCACATTCAAAAACAAAAAAAAAGATAAATAAAAACAGTATGAACTATTGATTTACTGCTCAATTTTACAGGTGCATGTACTTTTTTCATATTTCATTATTATTTGCATTCAAACTGTTTATCACACCATCACACAATGTGTTTTATGAATTAGAATAGTTGAATTCCACTGAATTGGCCAACAAAGTTGTTGAAGCGAAGTAATTTTAATGCTTCTGACACATTTTTATATTGGATTTTTTTACATTTTATTTTTTGTTTGTGTGGTCATGGTGTCATCTAGTGATATTTTATTTTTCTCGCTCATTTCATAGTTTATTGTGCTTTGTTACGTAATTTTTAATATGTAAAGACATGTGAATAATAAATATATTGAACTGGAACTGGGAAACTCATTGATTTAATTTGATTTATTTAAAAAAATATATATTAATGGCCAGGCGTCTCCATTATTGAATTATTTTGTTTAGAGTAACACAACTTTTAAATTTCCTGTGTGTGTTTTTTTCTTTTAATCTGATCTTGTTGTAATATGATTATGGCATTAAGTTAAAATGCTCTAGGTCATTTAAAGACTTAATTTTTTTTAAGGGGATTTCCTAGACAAAAATGTCAAAAACATAAAACACACTGAATTGTGTGATATGAAAACTTTGTTAATATTCTCTATCTTTTATTTGTATTTGGATGGACCATCTGTGTCCTTGCCCGAAGGGAAAATGTTTACTTTGTCCAAAAAAGATTAGCACACGAACACAAACAAACTAACAAAAACAAATTCAAAATATGTAGTCTTTTATTTTTGATTGAAATTGTGATATGGAACACAAGTGTTTGTTTACTGGTCAAAACAGCAACGATTTTCACACGACAAGCATAAACTTTTTGGTATGTAATCTTTATTTGGTAAATCTATAAATTACATTTAGATTGCAGGCTAAATATTTTTTTTTCATTTTATCAAAGGTTTTAATTTAAATGGAAAATTTTCGTTTCACATCACATTTTAAACAGTAAACCAATTGGACATCAGTCAAATCTTGTTTTTAATTGAATGTGGATTTTCTTACTCACAAAATTCAAATTGAATTGCAAAATATGATGCATTTTCGATAAATTTTGTTTTTAATATTTTTTTTATACACAATTCTCAAAGTAAGCATATGAATATCTAATTCAATTTTCAAAAAATATAAATCATACGAAACGTGATGCCTTTCTCTCATGTTAATTGCAAACATTCTAATCTTCCACATGAGATAATTTTTGAAAATTGAGCAATATTTTCTTGCATTTCACATACACATGCAATATGGAAATTAAGTTTTATACTTGATTAGCCACAGTTCTTGTGCCTTTTTTGGATAGATTCTGCAGATTGCAATGATGACCCTAATTTAATTAAATATGTTGCAATGTTGCATCATCATTTTTTGGATGAATTTTGTACAAGTTTTGTATAAAATTTATGTTTTGTATCTTAAAATGAATGAAAAAGTTTTCGTTTAATATGTATTACAAGAGACTTGAGTTTTAGAAGATGATACAAATAATTAATTTAGTAGTTTATGGTTTACATTGAAAATGTTTGAAATTCAATTTTTCTTAAAAATGCCGGTGTTGTGGGCGGTCATGCTGTCCGTCTGTGCTAATCATTGAACAAATGTCGCCAATCAGTGAGAAAATGTCGCCAATCATTGAAAAATATCGCCAATCATTAAAAAATGTCACTAATCATTAAAAAATGTCACTAATCATTAAAAAATGTCTTATGACCGTGACTTATGTGGTCAACACATTCAAGATGACCGATTAACTAAAAAACGATATAAAATCTAAAAAACGATATAAAATCGAAAAAACGATATTTTAGCCTTAATAACGATAAAATTCAAATTAGAAGATTTCCTTTCGGTCAGACATTGATGATAAAATTGGCGAATTGTATGCATAGAAATGCGCTCGTGAATATCGTTCATGATCTCGTTTTAATTTTTTTTCATAAAACTCGCTTTCACTTATTGCTAGAATTTAGATGAAAATTAATTTGGTTATAAAAGTAAATAAATTAAGGTAGAGAAATTCCTAAAAGGATGCATCATATTTTCAATCAATCATTTAGATACGTTAACTTACATTTGATGGTTTCATGGAAAAAATGATGAATCATAATTAAGAGTTCGTCGGTGAATATTCAAGTCTATCATAAAAATGTTTCTTGGTCTCATGAGAATTTTGCGGTGGATTTGGTTCAAAATTTAAAAAAATAATAAGAGATTCAATTAAACTTGTCAAGCCACATTTTTCATTGAAATGAATTCAATTATTACTATTCAGTTAGCATTTTATGACATTTGTCATTTGAAAATTTTATAATTTTTTTTTAACTTTGTTTTGAAATTTAATAAAATTCATTTGGTTGAAATCACATTCGAAATCAAAGCATATCACGAAACACCATATCATTGTCTCAATTATTTTTAAAAATTTGTCTTTCATGCAAAATTCGCTATATTCAATACAAAATTGGAATCTCTTTCATTCAATTTATTGTTTCACCGAAGCTGAATCTTTGAATGAAAAAAAAAACTATAAAATACACAATTCAATTTGATTTTCGCCGTCATTCACACAACTTTCCCATTAAAATTTATTAATCGCAATAAATTCCACGTCAAAGATTTTTTTTCATTGTTAAGCATCAGCAGCATTTTTCTATCGTCATCATTTTCAGATTTTCAGATAGTCATGATGCGTTGTATACAAAATAAACAGAATCGTTAAAACACACACACAAATAAAATATTCAATTATTAAAAGCGATGAGTTCAGAAGTTTATTATTATTTTTATTCGTTTTTTTTATTTTTTTTTTTAATACACATTTCCCTGATCCCAATTAAATTGACATTAATTTATTTAAATTTTTATTTCTGTCGACATTATTCTATTGTGCAACATTTTTTTTCCTTTTCATATTTCCTTAATTGAGAGGCAAATAAAAAAAAAATCAAATGAAACTAGTAAGCACGACTAATAAAAATTCAATACTGTTTTGTTGATCGATCGTAATTGATTTAGATATAAAAAAAAACAATTAACTACAAGAATTTCGAAGAATTTTATGTTAATTTGCTCTCGGAAATCTGGAATCAATGTGAAATGAAAATGAATATTAAAAATTTAAATTAATTTTCTGATGAAAATATCATGTCTACCCTCATTCCACATACAAAAAAACACTTGCCTATTTTGTTATATGAATATTTAATAAGCATCCGTTCTGGTGAATGTAATTGAATATATTTAAAATTTATAATACAAATGGATCTGATGATAAAATTAATTTAGCTTATACAGTGAATCATTAATTGATTTATGCATGATAAAATCAAGACATTAATGGACTCAATTAAGATTGATATGGATTTTATAGTGAACTACATTAAAGTGTTTTGTTTTTTTTTTTTAATTTAAATTTTCATGGACTTTGTGCTGAAACGGGATATAAATTTATTAAATGATTGACAGTCAGTATTGGCTTTGTTTTATTGTTTTGTGTTGAAAAAGGATTCGAATCAGGATGAATCGAAACTTATGTTTTGCTCTGAAATTGGCTAATTTTGAAAATAAATGAATATTGAAGGAACTTGAAAAGTTTGCATGTTGCGGTTTAACCTTCGATCCAGCGACAAAAACAAAAACCGTTAAATCAGCTCTAATTTCGTTATTTTTCTATTTTAAATTAGCTCAAATCTCTTTATTTGGTCAGTTGGGCATAGTTGCAGCTTTTTTTCTCTACAACTTTTCTTCAGGTGTCATTTGCCCAAAACTTACAAAAACATGATTTATTTACTCAATATAGCTAGGGGCTTGGCCAGACCCCATCGCTGAAAGTAAGGGTAAAAAGTTAGCGATGAACGGAAGGTTAAAAAAATCGTCTATTTTGACTGTGCTGAAGTTTGCCACGAGTTTTAAACGCTTACTCAAACTCGTGGAAGAACTCATTTACATGACTCAAACTCGTGGAGGCACTCATTTAGATGACTCTAACTCGTGGAAAATAATATTCGAGCGATTTCAACTCGTGGAAATGAATATTTGATTGCGTTAAACTCGTATGTTAAACTCGTTAAAATGTGCTTAAAATATTTTTCAACAAAATTTAAATTTCAAACAAAAAATAATCATGAAAAAGTTAAATCTTACTGTTTACTTGCATCAAATATTATAACACTGCTTAACAAAAAAAAATCGATGTCATACGTTTGAGAAATCCCGAAACACCCCAAAAAGTTGTTTTAATTCAGATTATTTTCCACTGTGAAATTTTGAAATCCACCGATTCGTTTTTGTTTTATGAAAAAAGAAATTTGCATAGAAAAGAGTAATTGTCCCTTAATATTGAATATAAAATGACACTTTTCTATACAAATTTCACTTTTCCTAAAACAAAAACGAATCAGTGGATTTTAAAATTTCAAAGTGGAAAATAATCAGGGTTGAAAAATCTTTTTGGCGTGTTTCGGGATTTCTCAAACGTATTACATCGATTTTTTTTTTGTTAAGCAGTGTAATAAAATTGCCTTTTATTTTTCTTTGCATTGCACAGGTGAACATCATGCATTGTTATTTTTTAATAAAATATTAAGAAAAAATTAGAATATGAATTATAAAAGAGAAGAAAATATTTTAATTGCTATTGTGATTATAAAATATTATACAAAAGTTGCATGTTTTTTTGTACTCTCATGCCATAAATTAAAAATAAACAAGAGAAAATTGTGAGATGCAAATTATATGATTTCTTTGAATTAATAATTATGACAAACAAATTACAATTGTATTGTCACAGCTCTCAAGTGAAATAAACAAAGCAATTCATTATAATATGAATTTGAAAAAGGCGAGGCATGATTTGAATAGAAAGTGGAAATGAATAATTAAAAATTTTTCACTGTGTTTTTATTTTCTAGAAATAAATAAAAATAAATAAGCAATTGTTGTTTTATAGAAAAAAAAATTACACTCGATTTAATTAAAATATGTCGCTTTGACAGGTTTCAGGCGGAGTTGTTTGAAAAGAATGAATCTTAAACATGATTTTATGTGTGTGATTCAGTTTCATTTTAATTCACTTAAATCAATCATAATCTAATTTCTTACACGTAGTTAAATAATCCTGAGCTTTAATACAGTGAATAATTTCATTTATAGTTAAATACCAGATCAACATTTAAATCACAAATAATCTCATCAGTTTATATTAAGTTACAATTTCTGTATGGAAATATCGATTTTCATTTTGAGGTAATCACATTTAAGTTCTTTATTTAATTTCCTTGAATAAGGCATTTATTTGTGCACATTTGGGCAAAATCTATCATGAAATTGACTCAGATCAAAATAAGCTACTTTGAGAGACATAACAGGATAATTTCATGTGACACACGACTTTTGGTGAGCCGTGAAATTATCTTTATGAGGGAATATCCGCAATCTGTGACCTTTAAAAAAAATTTCAAAGTAAACCGTTAAAAATCCCCTGGGAAAAATACCAAAACACGACACATTTTATCATGTTAAACTCTGAAATGACCACAAGATGATATACACATCCCAAAATTAAGTTAACAAAAGAATGTTGTAATGTAGAAAAAGTTTGATAAATTTATGTAAGTTAGAGAAACATTTTTTTTTACTTTACCAACATTTATGTATAAAAGATGTAATCTTATATTTTTAGAAGTGAGAACATTATTATAAACCAGAGCCATGTAATTTAGTAAGGGGATAAGCATTGATACGTGATAATTGTGGTTAAAAAGATATTTTTTGTGTGACTTGTAAATTATACAGAGAATTGTGGTGTAAAGATATGGTTTGTAACTTTTCAGAAACGAAGTAATTGAAATCATAAAATGATTTTTCAACAGGAAAAAAGGAGATTTAACAAATTGTGAATGCACTGAACTGATATCCTAATTTTTTAAGCATAAAATTCCATTAATTTTTTTTGGCATCGTCATAACAACAATTCACTTGATGAAATACAATAAAGCTTATTCGAAAGCAACATGTAAGACAATAAATAAAGAACAAAAAATCTTACCTTAAATATCGATTTCAACACATATCTTGTAGACATCTCATTAATGAAGTTGTATATTTTTGTTGTTTTCCTTGTGTTGTTTCGTTCCTTATTGTGTTAGATTTATCTTCAAAATACATTTCCACATTTTTGATTGAATTTACCCTGAAATGAAATGGATTTGATAAGGACATTATTATTTTATTTTATCTTTCATAACAGATTTTGTGTGGGAATTAAGATTACATTTTAAAAGTAATACAAGAAAAAAATGAGAATGTGATGGTAATCCATTGTAAATTCAAACTAAATTTCAAAAAATAAAACAAAACTTTTTCTTTTTATCATCTCATGATTTTATACATAAAATAAATGTATGATAAAAAGACATATGGATGCACTTTTTCATACTTTATTCTGGTCATGAACTTATAAAGAGATTATTGTTGTAAACAGGACATTGTACAATATGGACATAAAAAACTAACTTTGTTTATCATCGTATGTGGTACGATTAAGATGCATTATCGAAAAGATTTATATTTGAAAACAACAACAAAGGAACAGCAGGAAGAAAAAAAATACATTTTCCTGTACAATTTAATCCTGAGCTTTCAATATGACCATAAAGAAGAAGGGAAAATGAATATATGAAAAATTTTTAAGAACCGATTACATGTATGAAATATTTAATAATTGAAAGTTGGCAAAGAAGGATTTTTGTATTGAAAATTTGAAATTGTACATTTTCATATTAAAAAATGTGATTTGAATTCAAAGTAAAAGAATGGAATTTAATACTGTTCGCTTAGATCATTGTAAAACGTCACCATATGCCCAGTTATGGTGACATTAATGAAAATTTGAAGAAAAAATTTTGATAAATTTTATCCATCATCAGGGGAGCTTGTTGACCGAGTTGGTTAAGTGGCTGGTATGATTGGTAAGAATCCTGCAAGAGGGGTTCAAATCCAGTCCCGGGTATGAAAGCTCAAGTTTTACTTAGAATACATAAAAACTCTCCTGTGATTTTTAAGGGCGATAAGTGAAACCTGAGGGCAAGTGGTTTGGCTGACAGTATAAATTATAGGTTATTCGTGGTGAGACCATAGATAAAAGGCGCTTACTATGGAAGCTTTGGCTGAAGAAGTTTGAACAAAATAGGACCATTGGTTCCGCGGTGGAGCTTGTTCATATCTAATCTAAGCTATCCATCACCGAATTTTCACTTCAAAAGTTTCTACCTTAACGTCAAAGGGTTGGAAATGAAGCCCTTGAAAAATTATAATTGAAAAAATCATTTTTTTATAATAATATTGTTGCATTTTCAGTTCAAATATTCAGAGGACACAATAGAAATTGTGTTATGATACATGCCAAATGCCTTCTATTCAATATATAAACATATCCATATGAAAACATGACAAATATCGACTTCCTTTCACGTTCAAGTCAATTCAAATACAAAAGATAACAAAACAGAACAAGATGAACTATTGTTATTTCATTTTAACCATTTTGTATGTTTCTGGTTTAGTGATCTCACTCTTAATGTTGTCTATCAAAACTAAGATATGTGCTGTTGACGTTGACTATTATTGATATTATTCATTTCAACATACAGCAAAAAAAATATAATAATGATACAAATATACATTATGTTTCAAAAGACAATCATATGCGAGAGATGATGATGAAAAGTGGGTAGTTTTTTTGTTGTTGCTTCTGTTGAGTAAATAATAAATGGACTTATTTATGGGCTACAAAGACGATTGTCTAAAATTATACATATGAGATTGTAAGATAAATGTGTTGAGATAGTGTGGCCTTGTTTTTTTTTCTTTTGTGTGAGTAGTTTTCTTTGAATTTATGTTTTTTAATATTTCATAAGCATAACAGACATTTGTTTATTCATATAT
The DNA here is from genome assembly GCA_900002565.1 of Culicoides sonorensis. Taxonomy (NCBI): domain Eukaryota; kingdom Metazoa; phylum Arthropoda; class Insecta; order Diptera; family Ceratopogonidae; genus Culicoides; species Culicoides sonorensis. The sequence continues at coordinate 112,784 of LN483429.1, forward strand.
TTTGGAATGACTGTTATCACTCTATCAAGAAAACGTAAATAAATCATGTACAGATTATTTAACATGGTTTTTTCATCCTACTATAAACTTTTTCTTATTATGACATACATTTGAAACTATGTTTGATGTTTTGTGTCACAATAGATCTTGAAATTCGTGTAGCAAAACAGTAAAAAAAAGTCATAGCTTTAACCGCATCCATATCTTATCTGCTGAGGCAGGTCCTTTTTTGACTTGAAAAAGATTCTTCTACTTCGGATAATAGGATAAAATCTAAGGTCCAGCACTTCAATTGTGGTTATTTAGCCCAGAAAAAACCAACTTTGTTGGCGACTTTTCCAAAACAGAGAAATAATATTCACAGAAAAATGAGATATTTTAAGAAACCTCTGTAACTAGCAAGATTTTCTTCGGTTTTCGAAGCACCGGATATCGCATATGGTTGAGTCGTCAAGTACTGTGAGATATTTTTAACTTATAGTGTATGAATATTCCAGGAACTCATTTATCTGTTTTTATTAATCTAGTAAGTTTATCATCATTTATTAAGTTACACATCAAAATTTTATGCATTCAGGCATAAATCAAATAAAGGTACATGTATTTTAACATAAAACTAATTATATCATAACATTTCCTTCGTCATGAAATCATTCAACAAAATCTTTTTGATTCTTTAAATAAAATTCAAGATTCTTACAGTGTGGTCATCTTTTGATCACGATCTTTAAAGGTAAATATTTTCGTTTTTCCTTTATCAACAAATTTCATTTAATGAACACACTGTTTACCATCCTAATGGCAAGACATCACCATGTTGAAGGTTAACAACAAATAAAAGTAAAAAAAAGGACGTTCTTCAAATACATATAGATAAAGATCAAGTGGGTGATATTGATATCAATAAATAAAGACATATTAAATAAAATAAGAGGAGGCACACACACACACACACATATTACATGAAAAATAAAATAAATGTTAGGGGCAAATATAAGTGTCGTCAGGGTCATATAAAAATAAACTCACATAAAACTGTGTATTCTCATAATAAATGAGATTCAATAAGACATTATTAATGAGTCAATTTAAGTCAATCTTGAACATGCGGCTTTACTTTTTTTTCATGTTTCATCTATTTCAATCAATAACATCATTAATAAGGATATCAACATATCGAATATGATATGGAATGAAATATCATTTTGTGTGACATCAAAGAGGATTTATTGATTTTACTAAAATAAGAGACACCAGTCTTGTTTGGAGCCCATATTAAGTTCTTGAAGAAAAAACGAGAAGAGAAACAAAAAAAGGTAACCGGATTTTATTGAAGGGTAAACGAAATTAAGATTAATTACATTTTCTTGGAAATTCTATTTCGGTACAATCGCATTAGAAGAATTACTTTTCAAAGATCATAGGATAAAGTCAGCAACCTGTCTACAATTATTTTGATAGTGATTATTTTTAGAAAAAAATAAATCCTCCTAATAGAATAATGATACTTATGGAAACCATTTTTTGTCTATTAATTCAACATTTTATTTTCAAGGTGGAATTGATTTAAGTCCACTTTTGAAGATCGTCTGGACATTGAACTCTGTACTTTCCATAAAATCCCTGTAAAAAATTTTACTGTAAATTCCACAGTCATATTTCGGTTAATTAAACCAAAAAAACTGGTTGAATTTACCGAAAAAACTGGTAAATTCAACCGATATATTGGTTAAATTTACCAGTCAAATTGGTTGATTTTACCTATAATAATCGGTTCGATTTACCTAAAAAATAGGTTGAATTTACCAATAAAATTGGTTGATTTTACCGAAAAAAACTGGTTAAATTTACTAATAAAAGTAGAGAATGTGTTTTTAAATTCGTTATTTCGATCAAACTCGATAAAATATGTTGGGATTTAACATTTTAATCGATGTGATAGTATGGTATTTGAGAAAATACTAAAAAATAGTGGATTTTTACTCAATATCGTCCGTTTGAAGTATGGATTTTTTTGGCAGTTAGGAAAATCGAAATAATAATAAGTTATTTTTTTTAAAGTTTTTTAATATTGCTTCTTTAAAAAAATTAAAATTCATCGGGAAAGATACCTCATGATTAGAGTATCTTTTAAAGTACAGTTAGGAGTTTTTTCAAGGAAGATGAGGGAACACAGAAAATGCTTGCGATGGAAATTTTCAAAAGGAAAAATTTAAAATTCTATTTTTGTTTTTGAGTCAAAAAATCATGTTTCCGTAAGTGACTTGTTAAAATTCAGATATCACTGGGGAAATATAGCAAAATACAATAATTTGAGCTTATTTTACAAGTTGAGTTAAAAACTCATACTTCCTTTAAGTGACGTGAGAAAAAACTAGAGAATATGTTAATGGAATTGTATGCAAACATATCAATTATTTAAATTGAAATTTTTTTAAAAATTGTAAAAACAAGTTTTGAATTGTCTGAATTTTTTCATATTCAAGCTTTTGTTTCAGAAACATTCACTACAAAACATTTCATTTTGTTTATAATGCCATTTATGGCCTCTTAATATATGAAATATCGACTTGGTCAGTGAAATCACTGGTCATATCTGAAAAATGAGCCCAAATTGAGTAATTTTCCATTTTAGGGCTCTTATCCCATTAACCACCGCTGGTCTATTTTACGACCAATAATTTTGGCGCCGGATTTCTCCTAACATAGAACATATTTTTTTTCAAATTTTCAATATAAATAATTAAACATGTTTGAAAGATGTTGGGCTAGTTTTTTGATTTCTTCGATTAAAATAAGGAAATTCTTAGCAGAAATAAAACAATTTTTGTTTGAAACTCAAAATTTTCGTACAAGAATTCTGTACGTATTTCTGTGGTATTATACGACACTTTCAATCGGCTCTCCTGTAAAATTTTTGTTTGAAACTCAAAATTTCTATCGAAACGAAAAGTGATCACCTTTGCGCAAAGAACAAATTCTAGAAGAAAATTTTGCTCGAAACTCAATAAGATCAAGAGAGACGGTTAATGGGATAAGAGCCCTAAAATGGAAAATTACTCAATTTGGGCTCATTTTTCAGATATGACCAGTGATTTCACTGACCAAGTCGATATTTCATATATTAAGAGGCCATAAATGGCATTATAAACAAAATGAAATGTTTTGTAGTGAATGTTTCTGAAACAAAAGCTTGAATATGAAAAAATTCAGACAATTCAAAACTTGTTTTTACAATTTTTAAAAAAATTTCAATTTAAATAATTGATATGTTTGCATACAGATCCATTAAAATATTCTCTAGTTTTTTCTCACGTCACTTAAAGGAAGTATGAGTTTTTAACTCAACTTGTAAAATAAGCTCAAATTATTGTATTTTGCTATTTTTCCCCAGTGATATCTGAATTTTAACAAGTCACTTACGGAAACATGATTTTTTGACTCAAAAACAAAAAAAGAATTTAAAATTTTTCCTTTTGAAAATTTCCATCGCAAGCATTTTCTGTGTTCCCTCATCTTCCTTGAAAAAACTCCTAACTGTACTTTAAAAGATACTCTAATCATGAGGTATCTTTCCCGATGAATTTTAATTTTTTTAAAGAAGCAATATTAAAAAACTTTAAAAAAAATAACTTATTATTATTTCGATTTTCCTAACTACCAAAAAAATCCATACTTCAAACGGAGTAAAAATCCACTATTTTTTAGTATTTTCTCAAATACCATACTATCACATCGATTAAAATGTTAAATCCCAACATATTTTATCGAGTTTGATCCAAATAACGAATTTAAAAACACATTCTCTACTTTTATTAGTAAATTTAACCAGTTTTTTTCGGTAAAATCAACCAATTTTATTGGTAAATTCAACGTATTTTTTAGGTAAATTGAACCGATTTTTATAGGTAAAATCAACCAATTTGACTGGTAAATTTAACCAATATATCGGTTGAATTTACCATTTTTTTCGGTAAATTCAACCAGTTTTTTTGGTTTAATTAACCGAAATATGACTGTGGAATTTACAGTAAAATTTTTTACAGGGAATATAAATCAAAGATTATTCTAAAAATTGCAGTCATTTAGATATCAAAGACATCGAACTCACTTTTTCATTCATTTTGACGATCAATTATTTTGATTAATTTTTTTAAATTACGAAATACAATTCAATTCAATAAAATCAATAACCAACGAAAATTGTATTTAAAATGAAAAAAGAAACAAATTGATTCAAATTTTATTATGTTAACATATTTTTGGTTTTAAATCATCCAAATACTTAATTCAATTTTTCTTGCATTATTCCTTGAACAAATATTTTGTTATTTGAAACTAAAACTATTGTCCTTTGATAACAATTCAATTTATATATAGTAAATTTGTAATATTTTCCTAACCAAAGCAAATGAATTGAATTTTTCATCATCTAGCCAAAACATTGCTAAAATTGGTTAAAATCGGGTTTTTTGTTCATTCTTGGGTTGAGAAACAAATATTCGTGTCTGGTTACACAACCCATGATAAATCTTCCATTTAAAATTCAATTTTATGGTCTATCGATTTGAAAATGTTTTTTTTTTGTTCTATTTTTTTTTATTTGAACATTCCATATGATTATCATAATATTTTTAACGTAAATTAAACTGAAATTTTGCATGCTTTTGGCAAAATTAAATTTTCTTTGTTCACTTTCATTATCAATTAATTTTGTTGGCTAAATATGTAACTTTCAATCGTTTCCAATATCACATTGTTTTTACTTTCATTCAATTTAATTATTTATTTTAAAACAATTTATCATCATTTTTCATTTATTTATCGTATCTAAACTGAATTCTAGTTGAAATTAGATTAGATTTGAAGATATTTGAAATGTTTTGTTTTCAAAAACGATGAAAACATGTAATTTAATTACAAAGCATAATAAAAATAAATGATTGTATTTGTTTATAAATTGAACTCTTGAGATTTTAGCCGAAAGTGAAAACAAAAAAGTATAATTAATTGTTTGAAATCAGCATGTGTCGATTATGTAAATTGTGTTTTGTGATATAAATTAAATTCATTTATTTTCTCATACTTGCAATTCAATATTTGAATGTCATAAATGCTATTCTTCATTTTATTAACTTAAAATATTGAAATAATATTCCTTCTTGTTCGGTAACTTTCAATTTAAAAAAAAAATATTGAACATTCAACATTGATTTGCATAGAAATTTTTCATATCCTGAGGCATTGAATAAAATATATTAAGACAAAAAAAAGAGGAAAAAATATATGCAAATAATATGAGAGACAAAAATAAAGATGAAGCAAAAAAAAAATGTATATTGAAGCACTTCAATCCAATATCTCTCAAAAGGATTTTTATTTACTTAATTTTACCCTTACACAAATTTTTACATCAAATTGTTTCTGTATGTTTTGTTCTCTATTTTCGTTTTTTTTTGCATGAATTGTATTCAAAGTGTGTTTGATTGTATTATTTTTTTATTATATATTTCATTTGTTTACTAAATATCACATCATTTACACAAAACATCACACCCGTTCAATCTGAGAAAAAACTCATATTTTTTTTCATATTGGCATAAAAAAACATAATCGTAACAATATGTACTTTTATTACATAATATACAAAAGATATTACATCCTCTTTGACGTTCCAGAAATTTATATACATGGAATGAATCCGTAGAAAAATCTTTAGAAATATGAAGCATATGTGAAAGATTTACATTAAATGACAGCAGTAAAAAGTACTATAATAGATATCATCAAGTATCCTTATTAGAATATCTATGATGAAATGCTTGAAGTAAGATAAAGTTTTGGTATGGTAACCATGTGATTTTGATGTTAATTTGGGAAATTACTACTAGATATCTTCTCAATGAGAGTAAATTGATGCATAAATACTGTTGAGATAGATTCATAGCTTAGAAGAGACTCAGATGACATTGGAAAGCTTTTAAAGCCTACACTCGGGCCATCAGTCGAGCTCATTGTGCATACTCGTTATCATAATCAGAGGACTTTTACTTTCAAACTGTCTCCACCTTTATCTAGCCTCAATCTATGAATCCTCAAACAGTGAAATTTGAGTCATTCCTGAAAAATGTTTTGAATATAAAACTTTCACTTTGATTTTGATCGAACAGGGTTGAAGAGGTAGCCCCGCCTTATGGTAAGCGTGCCGCGTTCTATTTCATGTTTGTCAATCTACTTCAAAAATTATTTCAGGTCAAACTGTCCAAATTGTTTTAATTGAACGAAACTGCTTCATCCAGAGGCGGACTGAACATAGAGACAGTCAAATAAATGCCCAAAAGGCCGGTCCCATTCATTTTCAGAATTCTTTAATTTGAAATTTCAAGAAAAAACATTTTGAAGTACATACATTTAATGGAATAATGGATATGCTCGTTAGCAGCATTACACGGATATATGCTACAAATAGTAAAATTTTATTGGATCTTTCGTATTTAAACTCTCTTAACTTTGAGATCAAACAGTTGAATGGCTTTAAAACGGATGCATTTGTCTACCTAAGTACCTTTTTACAGAGATTTGACAATAGTATCAATCTCAGCATTTTGAGACAAGAAATGTCTAGTTTACCTGAAAATTGGCAAACAATCAAAGATGCATTTGCAAATGAGTATAAAATTATAAACGAAGATTCAGAAAATATTTGCAAAAATTGCAAAAACTGTTGCATTTGTGTTTTCTGATTTTGAGTCATTAAAACTTATTTACCAGTGCGTACAAATATATTGGATTGGCGTACAAGTTTATGCTTACACTGTCGTTTTCACAAGTGACATGTGAGAGGTCATTCTCTAAACTTAAATTAATAAAAGTTACGAAGTTCAATTTCCCAAGACAATCTAGACAATTTCATGATAACGATCACTTGAATCTGAAGGCATTATTGATACTTTCGCAATTACAAGCTCTTTATTAAAAAAATAAATAAATAAATTAATTTAATATTAAATAAATAAAGAATTTAAATAAAATAAAATTTGCAAAGTGCAAAGAATTTTTTTCTTCAGTAGGGCACCATCATCATAATCCAAGTCGTAAGGTCACCTTATTTGTAAAAGTAAAAAAAATACTGCTCATGTAAACTTTCAGTAGACTGCTTTTTTTATACTTTACTTACACAATAATAAAATGTGCATACTCAACAAAAAAAATATACTGCTTTCCTTATTTAATATTATTTTTTTAACAGTAACATTTTTACTCTCAACTTTATTTGCCTAAGGCTAAAAAAACATGCATGTAATAAAAGAATATGATGTGATCATTTAGTGCTCTTAACTAATATGCAAAGTGTATTCAAAAAGAAAAAAAAATGTTCCTATTTAATTTAATATACAAAACATTCATCCACATAATCTTTTGCATTGTGTATGTACTTGAAATGAGAAGAAAAAAAATCATCATTAAAAAAATTTTCCACACATTACTTTATTCATTCATTATATCATAAAAATAATAACTTTGCAAACATTAAATTGAATGACTGCATTTTTATAATAATAACTTTTTATTTTATCATATAATTTTAAATTAAAACACATTTGCTTAGTTTTATTTTAATGAAATTGGGTTATGAATGAAAAATATTTCTATGCTCATTACTAATTTTCCGAGTTAAAAGTGCATTTTTCTCTTCTTGGATTCAGTATTGTTTTAATTCTCGGAAAATGTGGTCTTGTATGACTTTTTATATGAGTGTTGCAAACTCTGTGCATTTAAGTGTGAATTTTTTTTGTAAAGTGAAATTATATGGGTTGTCTTTTAAAGAATTTTTTTACTTGTCACTTTTGTTTAAAAATTCTATACAGTGAATCAAAATGACAGCACATTAATTTTTTCTATGATGGAAATTTCATTATCACACCATCACATTTTGAAATGAAATGAAATTCAATTTTTTTTTACATTTAACATCAGTTTTCAAGGTGATTTTCTCATTAAAATACAAAATTAGTTTTTTCAATTTAAAAAGTCATTTAAAGCATAAAATTAAATGGATTCTTCGTTCCACCGCAAAACAACAATGATTTTTGGCCATTCATTTAACCAGTCATTTTAGATTGCATGATATTTTATTAAAAAGAAAAAAAAATTATAAATGATTTTGCAATTCAAGCGTCAACATCAGTGAATTTGTAATAATGTAATAAATTTATTTGCCACATCAAATTCAGAGCGCAAAAATTTCCAATAACATGCAAGCAAAAATTTTTTCCATTTCAATATTATGAAAATAAAAATATATAAATATATATGATGGTTTCAACAAATCAACCATTTTTCATCCAAAAGTGGCATGAACAGCAAATACAATAATAACAAGTCTAATGGTAAAATAAAATAACAATCATATGATACATGGAAAGAACAACAGTGGTGCCAACAACAACAAGATTATTGTTATACTCAAAAATAATAATAATCAATAAAATAAAATAAATTTCTGTATGTTATTTTCATGTGTTCCTAAAAATAACTACCACGATAAATTATTGTTTTGATATATTTTTTTCTGAGTATTATTTCAAAATATTTACATAGAATTCCCATGGAATACAGACATCGTACACACGGTATAAAACTTAATAATAATAATAATACATATCTAAAACTCGCAAAAATGAATGATGGATAAATGTTTTTTATTGGTAACTTTATACATATAAAAATATTCGTCAATGGTAACGCAACTGTAATTTAATAAGAACAAAAATACAAATAACAAATCAAAAAATATAAGCAGTGAAATTCGGAATAATAACAAAACTAAAATATCATTTCTTTTGAGAGTTATATGACGTGGGTTGTTCCCCGAATATATTGGAGGTGTTGGGATCGAATCATGTGACCATCATAGAATTTGAGAAAATTAACAATTTCTAACATACATTCACATGACAGCTCACGGCGAAGAACAAGGTTCAATTTCAAAGATTATTGAATTTGAATGAAAAAAAGAAATTCAATTCAATTCATTGCATACATTTATTTCCAAATTTTCGATTTCCTTTTTTCCTCAACAAATGACACTCCACTTGTCCTCTATCAATTTCATCCAATTTAAAATAAATACACTTCTCAATACAAACACACACACACACACTCACACTCTTACTCTCTAATAATAATTCAATAACACATACATCAAATAAATTGTATCGTAAGCTTTTCTAACAACTTTTTTATTTTATTATATTCGTACGTGTTTGTTTTTTGCAACTTTCATCCTGGCCATATAAGAAATTTAACCGCGCGCCATGGCATCATCATCATAATAACTTGCTGCCTGTTAACTCACAAAATGTCATATACCGAAAAAAAGTAAAGCTATGAAATTAAGAAAGAAATGAAAAAATACAACAAAAAAAAGTCACTATACATTTTTGCTTAAGGCCATATCGATATTCATAATAAAAAAAATACATAAAATGAAAATCGATGGAATGCTTAGCCATCAGTTACGGGTTTGTGTGCGTGTGTATTTCACATGTAAGTGGGTAGTAATAACAGACGGAAATTAGATTGAATATACAAAGTATATTTATATTTTTTTTTTTTTTTGTTAAATATAATAAAAATATTGTTTGTGTATGTGTGTGATCTATAAATTTTTCGATTGAGTATGACATATTTTCGTTTCTTTTCGCTTACGTCTACGTATACTGCAATTTATATTAGTCCACTTCACTTCATTTTCTTTCACATTCATAATGTATGTTTAATATTATTTTGGAAATAAATGAATGTCAAAAAAATTTTCTTTCCATTTTTTGTTGGTGTTATTTGTATAAGACGTGAGCTATTTTCACCATGTCACACATGTGGAATTGGCTTGTGTGTGTACGTATGTGCGTTTTCAAGTCCCATAAAATACAAATGATTTCTTATTTTCATTTTGATGTCAATTTTCTTTTGTGAAAAGTGTTCATTTCCGGGGAATCGTTGTGAGGTGAATGAAAATTAGAGAACCTTTTATGAGTAAATAAATAATAATATAATAAAAAAACATAAAATGAAAATGAGGTTAGTGGTGTGATAAGGGGAACAAATAAACGAAAATTTAAGTTTCTGTTCGTTTAATGACCATTCATTCAAATGATGTGTGTGTATGCATAAGAAAAAATCCTTTGAAAAGAGCACAAGATTCATAAAAGGAAAAACGAAAAAAAAAATATAATGAGTATTTTATAAGCTTTGTTATTTATGGATCATAGTATAAATTTGACACTTAATGTCTCGTCTTTTAGTTCAGTTGTTTATGATATTACAGTAAGAAAATATTCAACGGATTCTCATTTGGATATTATGCCGGCATTCAGAAGCTAACTCAGAAGTGGCTCCTGTAAAGAGTACAAAGTTAAATGGTTGGGTTTCAACAAAAATTCTTTCAACATTCTGACAAAAAATCGAGTATCATTGATTCTCCTCATCTCAATTGGATATTTGTTGGTCCCAAGTATGACACCTGGTGTGAACCTGCCAAAGTTACGACATTGCTTGAAACAAGTTTAAAGTTGTTCCTAAGTCCTGATATCCCGCGGGTGAATTCAAAATTCAAATGACAAGTGATTTCTCCGTTCAAACATTGTCTGACATATGTCAGCACATTCATTCATTTCAAAAAGGCCCTTTATGGAAAAAATACCGTATCAGTGAGATTTGGCAAGCCATGTATCAACTTCAACGCTCGGTCTTGCAAGACTTGCAATGGCTTCAAAGTATTCAAGGATGCATATATTGTAAATCCAATTATAAATAAAATCAATTTTCAAAGAAACCAATATCAATATTTTCCAATTCATATTCTTGAGTTCTCAGAAATTTTCTTTCTCCATGTGAATCCTCCTTTTATATTTATTTGACATATAAAAATTTATTCTTTGCAACAATATATGTTAAAATAATGTAGTCTCAGCATAAAAAGCCTCAACTATTTTTGTATACAAATAAATTTAACATAAGGAGGTATCAGTACTTTTTTTGCGGAATGTCTCATAATAATAATAATAAAAGCTGACGTAATAATACTATGATTTATGATAATATATTGGATAAAATGTATGATTATTTTTATGTGTGAGGACATTCATTGAATTTGATAAAAATGAAAAAGTTTTTGTTGGAATGAAGCAACATTTATACCAGAATATTTTTGATATTATTTGATTTTTCTTTTATGTGATGATTAATAATAACAAATAAAATACAAATATTTTGGGAGGAAACGTCTGGTTAATCATAATTTCAAATGATATCTTTGCTTTGTATAAATTGATTCTTATGAATATAAATTGATGTGTTATAAAATGATACAAAAGTGACTCAAATAAAAGGGACTTGATAAAATTAAACTCATGCAAGAAGAGAAAAGACCCTCAAAGTAACACCTTTCCATTCATTTAAAATTTTAAAATTACATACACAAAGGAACAAGGACAGACTCCTTGAAAAGTTCTTTCATCAATGACAAGTATCATTACTTTCATTGCATTTCCATTGAAATGAAAATTCTGCTAAATCATTTAAAAATGGTGAAATTTTTCTTATTTTTTTGAGGACAAAACACAAAATTCATATTCAAAGAGTAAAACTGCAATGTCTGTACCTCATCTCACGTACCATGAAATGAAATTCAAACGTTAATTTGAAAGCATATCGCATCATATTTCATTGAAACAAAATTTTGTTGATGCCAAATGAAGGAACGTGCCTAAGAGTAACATTAATATGTCGTCGACTTAAAAATATTTTTTTTTCATTTCAAATTTTTTTACTTCTTTTGTAAAATGCGTTATGAAATGATGATGATAAAAAAAGTATATTGGCTAATGTAGCTTTACGTGAGTTATTCTTGATATTTTAAGATTTTTTTTTACAAAAAAAAATTGAAACGGTTGACACGTAATTTTGGGCTCTTAAGAGACAGCACATTGATATGACATCTATAAAAGCAGTATCTTTTCATGTTGCACATTGACAAAACTAGCTATAAGCATGAAAAAAAATATCATGAATATAGAAAATGAAGATACACAAACAAATAGAATAACAAGGGAATGTCAAGTGCTTGTCTAAAAAAGAAGATAAAATCGAAATGAAATATTGATCAATATTAACAAAAGAGATTCATTTAAAAATTTTGGTTTGATTAAGTAAAATATTTTGAAAATAAGATGTCAATTTGTACTAATTTAACATCCAATTCAGCAGTATCATAAAATATTTGTTATGGTTCATTGCAAATTAATGAATTTTAATGCAGTTAAACACATTAATGCAAAACTAATGAGATGACACTAACATAAAAATAATGTGTGTGTGTGTGTGTGTAATGAAAATTTATCTCATATTATAAATTCAATTATTTTGGGTCACGTTGAAACACAAAGTTTTTATGTGTTACTTTTTTTGTTGTTGTTTGAATTGCATTCATGGTCATATTTGCTGCAGATATTTTTCAAATTATTTTGAAATTGCAAACGACACATATTTAAGCTGCTTGTATCAGAAAAGCAAATAAACCAATATCAATAAATGACTATTTATTAGAGTGCTCATAAATCTGGAAATTGCATCAATTTGAATTTCATTTGGATTCTTGAATGGACATCGTACGATTCAAAATGAAAAAGAAAAAAATCAATACACACAAATTTATAAATTTTCACGATTATTTTACACACAAACAAACACTATCAAAACAAGTCATCCATATTATTTTTCAATTGCTAGTTTTCTGTATATTTAAACAAAATCAGGTTTTTGAGGTTTTTCTTTACTGTGGTGGATTTGCGTGTGATTTCTGTTTTATAAATTAACAAAGCAATTTATAATTAACCGCTTCAAACAGATGTGGTTCAACTATGTTATTAATTTCGAATTCTGTATGATCATAAATTGAACACACAAAAATAAAATCAATTTCAATGACTGTATATGAAATTCATGAGGCATTAACTAATTAGCAATTATTTACTATTTTTTTTAACAAGTAAAAATGCGTGTGCAGACCTAAATCACTTTTATCAAAAACGATACTATAAAATAACGTGTTTTTTTTGTTTTTTATAATAAGCCATAAAAATGTTAAATGAAACACGCGATTTAAAATGTTTTACAACCAAACTAATGTTTTGACATTATTATCTTGTTTCGGTATATTACTTGCATTTAATTCAAACATGGAAGCACTACGTAAATGTGAGAGTATTATTATTAAAAATTAAAAGTTTTTCTCCTTTTTATTTTAATGTGTCTTCATTGTGTCATAATTCATTGCTAACTACAGTAATGACGATGATAACAATACAAATTTTGCAAGATATGATTATTACGACTGTCATTATCATACTTTTACTTGTTAATGAAAGAGTTAAGGTTTTGTTACATTTCAGTGTACTCTTTTTTTTTTTTATTGTAGATGACATTGTGAATAAGAGAAAAAGCAACACCATTTATAATAAAGATGAATATAAAAGTAAGTCATTAATTCCACTTACTTAAAGACATTATTATATCAGTTTGTTTTAGCTGACAAAAAATATTTGTCTTGTGTTCATAAGAATTTAATAAATTGTGTTTGATTTCATTGATTTTTTAGGATTCAATTCAGAACTCGGAAAAAAGCAAAGCCAAAAAAGCCGTTTCATTTTTTGGCTTTTGTTACAGTAAAAGCTTAAATAATTTTCTCATTTGCTTTTGCTGCAGCCAAAGCCAAAATATTTTGGCTTTTGGAAACATACAACATAATTTTTGCTTTTTCAAATTTATTTAAAATTTTTTTAAAAACAAAATTTGGTAGCCCGACATAAAAACCCGTTATTTTGTACATCTTTTAATTTAAAATAGCATTTTTTGTTTTGTAATAGAATGAAGCTTAGTATGACAACTTTGAGAAAAAGTCGAAAAAAATTAACTTGGTAGTAGATTAAGACCCGTTTTCTTTAATTTTCATGACAAAAAGATAAAAATTTAATTTGCTATGGCTGTAGCAACAGCCAAAAGTCATAAGCCGAAGCCAAGTTTTCCCGAGCCCTTATTCAATTACAATTCAAGCTTTTCCTTATTGAGTAAAGCCTTGTGACGATTCTGATAGGACTTTAAGAAGTTGAACAGTGAATGTGATTCAGGTGGAGGTATGTTAGAGTCGTTTGGCAAGCGAGTGGTCATCGGACCCTAGTAAGCTTGCTGTTCTATTACGGAAATTCCGGGGATTCATGAAACTTTAATACAAAGTTTCTTTAAAAGTATTACCATCCACCTCAAGTGGAGTCCGGTAGATTACGTCTTATTCAAGACATGCACCATTATATGGTTAGGTGTCTTTACTAAGTTATGTAGATTTTCTTCGTCCTAGATCTTCAAAGTTTTTGTTTCATGTTTTACTCTCAACCGAAAACCAGTAGGGCATTTGTAGGATATTTGAGTCCTATAGGTTTTGGGTTGAGAGTGTATAAAAAGCTGAAGTAGAAAATATAAATAAAACACTTCTTTGATTTTTTCTGTCTTTTCCGAGTACTGAACTCATGATATCCAATACATGAATGTAGTAGCTTAACACAGCTGAATCATAGAAACAGATTTTTTATCAAGTTACAAAACTTAAGTTAAAAGCTCCTTCACATGCATTCAACACACGCTTATTCAGTTATCCGTTTATGATATTTTATGATCCCGTTGCACAACTATTTCCATAAATTTAATGTCACGTGTCAGCGATATTTCTAAACTTTCTATACAATAAAAAGTCTTAAATAACGGGTGGAAAAAAAGTACAGAGACTTGTGATGAAAGATGAATAAAGACATTATTTAACTTAAAAAAGATGTACATAAATTTTAATGAAATGAAGATGTTGTGTTTACCAACATCATCATCATAGACATATAGGCATAGAAAAATCATTATGTTAAGAGAAAACGTAAATATTCTGGTAAACCATTTATCATATTATTATTCTGGTTTTGCAAACGATACACATTAATAATAGTTGAATGCGTAACATGATTTTTCTTTTCAGCAACAACATTAAAAAAAATGATGAAGATCGTGAATAATTTACATGAGCGCACTTTCTCATTTCACTTCTGTTGAATATCGTTTATGTGATTTATTCAAATTAAAAGATCTCTGATATGAATTTTAGGATATGTAAACCATAAAAATGATTATAAGACACCTCAACTCGATATTTAAATAACGAATTTTTATATTAAATTTAATCATTCAGAAAAAAACCTATTCATACATTATTATTATCATTTTTAAATTTCAGGTTATTAATTTTTAATGGACGAACATTAAAATAACCAGGATAATCTGTTAACCCTCGGTTCAGCGATAATTTTTTACCCTTACTTTCAGCGACGGGGTCTGGCCAGACCCCTAACTATTTTAAGTAAAAAAATCATGTTTTTGTTAGTTTTAGACAAAAGTCACCTTAAGCAAAGTTGTAGAGAATATTTTAAGCTACAACTTTGCTGAACTAACCTAGTTTACATTTGATGTATTAAGATCTCAAAAATGGCAAAAACGCAATTTCGTTCTAATTTTTCGGTACAAAAGTGACAAAAAATCAAATTTTCGTAAGTCTTAGGTTAAAGTGACTTGAAGCAAAGTTATAGAGAATATTTCAAGCTACAACTTTGCTCAAGTGACTAAGTCGATGTTTCATTAATTTAGAGCCCAAAAATGGCATAATACGCAATTTTGAGCTCATTTTTCGGCTTTTTTTACTCAACTGACCAGGTCCATATTGTACATATTAAGGCCAAAAATGGCAAAATAAAGAGATTTGAGCTGATTTAATGGTTTTTGAGCCATATTCATATTCATATTTTCGGTAATTGTAGGTAAAACTGGTGTGAGACAACGGTGAAGGGAATATCTTAATAGAGCTAATATATTATGTTTGTTTGTATTATGGGAAAATTTAATATTTTTTATCAAAATCTGAAAAAATCAGTTTTGAATCGTCTTGTCATGTGTTACTTTTAGTATATGCCCTTTTCATGAATGTTCTTTTCGTGATTAATTCGAGAATATTAGAGGAATCAGACGCAAAACTGTACGAAAACCTCCATTTCCTGAAAGAACTTTTAATTAAGAAACATGATTTTTCAAGCAAAACCATAAAATTTCTTAATATTTTATTTATATTTTATTTATTGATATATTCTTGATTGATTTTGAAATAATCTTTTCAACTTTGCTTCAAATCAATTTTACCTAAAACTTACGGAAATATGATTTTTTACTGAAAAACCGAAATATGAGCTCCGAAATGAGTAGTTTGCTATTTTTCGCCTCGTATTTTATGAAATATCGACTTGGTCAGTTGAGCAAAGTTGCAGCTTAAAATGTTCTCTACAACTTTTCTTCAGGTCACTTTTATCTAAAACTCATAAAAATAGGAATTTTTTGTACAATATATTTAGGGGCCTGGCCAGACCCCGTCGCTGAAACTAAGGTGTATTTTTTTAAAACCTCCAAAACACCTAGTTCAAAAGGTTTCTGTCTGGTTTTTATTTTAAAAATTGATAGAAAACAAAATTTTAGGAAGCTACTCCGAATTTGAAGTCGCTAGCTCAATTAGAACATAATTAAATAATTAATCAAAAATGAAATGTGCCTGGCCAGACCCTGTCGCTGAACCGAGGGTTAAATTATTGAAACTTTTTTTTAAAAAAAAAATTACATTTTATTTTTAATCATACATTTTTTTTTTATATCGATTAAAAACATAAAATCCAGGCATGAAATGTTATTTTCATCAAATGATTATAAAACATTAACATAGCAACACACATGTTTGAATTTAAAAAAAAAAATATTTTCCTCATTTTTTTTTAATATGTTTTCACGATTGGATTATGCTCTTAATGAGGATTAAATATGTAAAAAGTTGTTCGTAAAATAAAAAAAAATATATTTTTTTACATGAGATATAATTAAAATCACGATAACGCTTTAATTATTGCCATGAGTTATAAAATATTATCATAATTATGTGATAGAATTAACATCATAATTTAAATATTCATATCATTATTTTTGGTAAATATTTATCAAAAAAAAAAGTGTGTGGTCTGTGGTATATATGACAATATTTGTCAAAAACATAAAGTTTTACAGTGTATGAAAATCAAGTAAATTCATATTTTGATGAGAAAAACCACTGGGAAATTAAATTATTAGTTTTTTTGGCTCGAACGCAACAAATATTCATTAATTTTTTAGTGCATTGTTGATTCAGTTGGATATTAAAAATGATAATATTAAATGGATTAAATCAAATTGATGATATCAAATATGATGGTTAATGTGAGTGGTCAGAAGTCAAAGGTGAATTATTATTTGAATTGGTTTTTAATTTTATTTAATTTAATCGAAACAGAAAAGATTTTTTTTCATTTTAGTGGTCCTTAATCTGATTTCTGGTCATATCCAGTAATTTTTATGATGCTCAACAAGTTTGACATACATTGCTCAATTAAAGTTTAAATGTAATTTGATTCAAATGAGTTCATTAAAGCCATCCCAAATATTTGGAAAATTTTTACTGCCAAGTCATAAACTCTTAATGCCATTTAATGTATAAAAAAAGCTCTAACTCTTTTATTTTTATGTATTTTATTCCCACTTCATTTCATTTTATGTGATTTCTAGTATACTTTGTCATTTGAACAAAATACATATTTTCATATCTTTGTCTGATATCTCAGATAATATCTTGAATGTATGTTGCTCTTTTGTATTTCATTCAACTCATTGATAATTGCCCCCTAATGACAAGCAATAATAGTAACTGTAATCATAAACACAATAAATTTCATATTGAACTTGTCGAAATCATAAATTGTCAATTCAAGTTGAAATGGGGAAATAAAATGTCTCATAAAAGTCATTTATCTAACACTTGTGAACTCTTTTTAATCAATAAAGTGATTATGAGGATCAAGTGGCTAATTTATGATTATGAATAATTCTTTTTTGATGACTTTATTACAATATTATTTTTTTTCATATAAAAAAGACAAACTAACTTCAAAACTTTTAATAATAATAATAATAAGAAGGAAAATCTTCAATCATTTTTATTTTAAAGAAAATGAAAAATAAGATGAAGCAACGTAAACAAGTTTAACTTTTCATTTACTTATGCTCTTAAGCATAATAAAAATAAGAATTTTTTTAATAGAAAAGACATGATTGAAGTTTGCATATTTTTTTCATAGGAGTTTTATGTACAAAAAAAAGAAACTTTTAAATAAATGAGATCAGATCAAACTTTTTACTAACAATCGATCATCATGTCTCGGTTCCGAACTCTTCCTATTTTATTTGGACACTCTTTATTTTCGATTATTTTACTTTTTTAACTCAATTTTAACATAATAATTTTTAAAAAAAAACAACTTAATTCAACTTTTGTTCATTGGTTTCTCGCTTTGAGGGAACATTTTTGTTCAGTGAACAATATTTTGAGTTTTTTCTGTTAACTTTAAAGATTTTACTTGATCCATGACTTTTTAAAAGTATGCAGATACTACTCGTTATAAACGTTTTTATTTTTATATTAATATAGTGAAGAAAAGTTTTTCGTAAGCAAGGAAAAATTTTTCTGTGTGTATGTACTTCATAAAATATTGTTTGTTATTTAAAAAAAGTATTATAAAAATTGAAACCGTTTTTTATAATACTTTTATTTTAAATTAAATTAAATTAAAAATATTTCTTTTTTCTGTAAAGTTATGTTTTGACAACAGTTTCTTGGAAAAAAAAGTTGTTTATTAATTTTTTTCCTTTAAGTCATTTCATTTTCTTATTATTGACTGAAGTCATATTTGTTAAATTTTTGTATTTTTTTTATTATTATTACATAAATTTGTAACGAATAATTTCTTCGCATTTAAAAAAAGAAATGACACAAAATAAAGAATAAATAAACACATAATAGATAATGATAAATTTTCAATTTAAATCGATGATTTGACACAAAAATCTGCCATATAGAAGTTCATATGCATTGAATATAACTGTAAAATATGAAATTTTGAATCATGATGACAAGACAAATATGATGTTAGTGATATTGATTCAATAACGTGTAATTGAAAAGCAAAACATTGTCCTTGCTATATTGAGTATTAAAATTGTGTTTAGAATGTAAACATGGAAAATTGTGAAAAATTGTTATTGAATGTAATTTGTATGAATGTTTTATGAATTTATTATTCAAACATGATTGCTGAGAGAAAAGCTGTGTGAAGATATTGGAAATTTTTGTCAAATCAATTTTAGAAGCTCAAACCATGGATTTAAGGGAGCGGAATTTATCAGTAAGTGAAGACGCCTGGCTATTATCAGGGACCTTGGTTGCCGACCAAAATTTTTGGTTACCAAGACGGTTGGTAATAAATATTTTTTTAAAGTGAAGTCGTCTGGTAATTAAATATCTATTTTTTTTGTGTAATGGAAACGCCTGATTTTTTTTAATTTAATTTTTATTAATATGACACAGCCTGGTTTTTTTGTATATCGACTTTTTGCTGAAATAGAATCATCATAAGTGTAAAATGTTTGTTTTGTGTTTAAAATTTCAAATTTACAGAAATGAATAGCAGAGAGCATATTTTTAAAATTTGAAGCATATTTCCAAGAATGAGAACTTAAACAAGGTTGTAATTTAATGTAAAATAATGGTAACGAAAAACTATAAATTCTGTTTAAAAGTAGTAAATTAATGAACTACTTTTGTTCTCTCCTAAAGTGTAGTAGTGAAAAATTTAATCTGTTGCCTAGGTACGTAAATTTATTACATAATTTAAGAAGTGACTTAATTTAATTTTAATTAAAACATATTTCAAGAAAAATTTCCTTGGTTTCAAGTTGCTTCATTTCTGAGTAAATAAAATGAAGTTGATTTTCTCTCAATATGAATAAATTGAATGAAATATTGAATGAGAATCAAGACATTACGGACAGTAAACTGTAAATAATGCAAGCATTTTCTCGTAATTTCAATCAGCAAAATTATCGTTGATTTTGTTACAAAAATTTCATAAATTGACAAAAATAAATCATGACACCGACAAAAATTGCAAATAAAAATAAATGATATTGCATCACAAAATTGTTACATAAAATCTAAAAAGCAATTCTGCCTTTATTTCATATTTTATTTGATCAAAGAAACAAGTATTGAGACTATAAATTGTAAAAAGTAGGAAAAATGGGAAGGAAATGATATTCTCTTTGCTATTTTGTTCAAATATGTATTAAATCTATATGAATTTTCTCCATTTATATCATACAGAAATGGGTCACCATCATCATCAAAAGTAGAAATAGAAAAGAACACAATTTTAAAATGAAATGAATAGGATTTGGACGTCATTGTATATAATCAGCAATTTCGCCTAGAAAAGAAGGTAATTGCAAAGTCAAATACGTGCTGAAATTAAGTTTTGTTGTATAATTGTAGGAAAATTAAACTTCAAAATTTAGTTTCTTTCAATTGTTTATACAATGATTTGTAACGATACACAAGCAAAAAAATATACAAGCAAAAAGAGATCTTGATTGCTTATTTTTATTCTCTTCTTATTTTTTAAATGAATGAAGTTCACATAATTTAGTATTTTTGTTGTTTATTTTCCTTGCTATACAAGTTATTTCAATCACTTTTAATTTATATAAAAATAAGGATACTTTATAATTAAATATCTTGTTATATAAATTTACGTATTTTTAACTTTATCATGATTTTAAAATAATAATTATATAAACAAATTAAATGATGTTTTATTTATTTGATGTTACCTTGTTAAAATTGTGATAACATTTAAAATTTTTGACGAAAAAAAAATAATCAACAAAATTGAAACTGACAACATTTTAAAATAAACATCTATAATCACCTGTAATTTAATTTTATATTTAGTGACGATAATGGAATTAAAAAAATAAAAGTAACAAACAAGGAAGCTTATTTTTTTTTTGAAAGTATTTTCCATATTTTATCTTGTCTTTCTTTCACTTTCTATTTTCGATCCTTTTAGCAAAATAATAATCATTACGATATTATTCCGTTTAATGTTTTTTTCTATTCTCAAAATATCAAATTAAAGGAGAAGAAAGAATACCCTTTCATGCGTTAAATTGTAAGTATATAACGTTTGGAGGTGATGGACCAAAATCTATAATGAAAATTTAACATAAAATGTCTAATAATCGTTATTAATAGAATTAAACCCTTATTTTCTGTGCTTTGCATAGTAACGTGATGGAAAAATATGTGCGTGGGTGCTTTTAATGGTCTCATAGAAATTGTTATTTTTTTAAATGTAAATAAACGAAATTCTTGCTCATTTACTTTAATTCTAAAAAATGATGTGTCTGAATAGGCTAAAACTTGTCAGTATTTTTGCTTTTGAGTCAGAAAATATATTGTTTGTACTTTGGTTGGTCTTTTTAGGACTTGGCTCCAACTTGTACGTGTGTATGGATGTTATATAGAGC
Source organism: Culicoides sonorensis (assembly GCA_900002565.1). Lineage (NCBI taxonomy): Eukaryota > Metazoa > Arthropoda > Insecta > Diptera > Ceratopogonidae > Culicoides > Culicoides sonorensis. Next base: position 134,366 of record LN483429.1, read on the forward strand.
TATACGGAGCTAGATAGATAAAGGGAGTGAGCAATTTTTCCTACTGAACCTCGATTGGGCTTATTGTAGTAAAAAGAATAGTAATATACGGAGCTAGTTTGGTGTATCAGCACTTCAACTCAAGACCCAATCAATAAAACAAAGCATTTTCTGTCATCATTTGTAGAAAATTGGGTTAATCTCGTAATAGCCCAAAACTCTGCGCCCCGTTGTCTCAAATTAAAACACTTTCCTAATCATATTGAATCACATAAACCTCATAATTTGAAAGTATTTGCCGCTCAAAATCCAATTTTCTTCCATAAATAGTGAACATGCTCAAAATTTACTCTTTTGATGCATTTATTTATTTTAACACAGTTATAATAATAATAATAATAATATTCTCTTTATTGTCGTGTTCTAATATTTATAATTAATTACAATTAAGTCATTTCAAGTAATGCTCCTACGGCTTTTCACTAATTTCATTATTTTTTTTTTATCTTTTACAGTGTACTAATTTGATTTTATATTTTAAATGTTAGAATGAAAATCTCTACAAAAACATTCATCTTCTATATGAAATAAATAAAAACTTAAACTAAGTTAAACCTAAATTTCTAACTTAGCAAGCTAGAGAGTTGAATAGAAGTTGTCTATGGACCACTTATTGCGTTGCTTAATCTAACTATCAGTTCTGATAGCTGTTGAACTAAGTTTTTCAATGTTGTCATCATCGGAATGAATGTGTTCTGGATCATTGTATTTTGATCATTTGTTTGTTGCACTGCTTTCGCGAAATCTGATTTTTGTTGTTGTGTGTTGTCATTTTCTTGTGAAATGAATTCTGGAAAATCATTCTGTTTTTGTTGGTAATCTTTTTTCTTATTTTGATTTTTTTTAAATCTATTCTGTATTTCTATAAATGCTTTTCTTGCAATACAGCCAGAGTAACTTGCTGTATGATTCTCATTACAATTGATACATTTAATGAAAGTTTTATCAATCTCTTCACCGATTGTTTTTTTGTGTTCAAGTACTGCTCGAGGAATTCGTTTTTTGCAATCATCTGTTTTATGATTCTTAGCACATACAAGACAATACGTAGGCATATTACAGTTAATAGAGCTGTGTCCATACATTTGACAATTTCTACATTGAGGATACTTATTGTGTGAACGTGGAGAGTAGGGCGACCATTTCACAATTATATGATTTATATGCTTCACTTGACGTAAATCAGAAAGTTTTACAGTACCGGGTTTAAAGTACAACAAATAGACAGCCTGGTTGTCATAATTATAAGAATTTTTGAAATTCAGTGTTTTAATATCTGTCGGATGAATATTTTGTTCTGCTAATTCGTTTTTGAGCTCAGTGAGATCCATTTTATGTAGTCCTGTTAGAACAATTTTTCTTGGCCTTGTTTCCGGGGTGTGATATTTAAAGAAACTTATATTTTCTTTTTGCAGTAATTGACAAAAAGAATCATGTTCACTTTTTTCCACAATATGTACACGAATACCAATACTGAGGAGTTTTGTTTCGAATTTTTTAGTTTTAATAACTTTATTACACATATTTTGAACTGCACTAACATTTTTATTTGTCACAATAATTGGTGGATTTTTAGGTAATTTATTTTCTTGTTTTGGTAAAGAACTATTTTTATTTACATTGGTATCTTCATCCATATCACTGTAGTCAGATAAATCTGTTTCTTCATTGATATTATAACTGTTCTTTGTTGGAAGAGAATAATTTAATTTCTCTCTCATTTTATCATTTATTGGTTTTGGTGTTGTTTTGATAGTAACTGCTTTCATGCCGACTACTTTTTTCACATTTTCTTGCCCTTTCTTTGAAGATCCGGAGCCACGTTTACCTCCACTTCGAGGTCCCATTCTTGGGAATAATTATGTGATAATTTAAATTATCAAAAATGCAATTTACTAATTGAAATTTAAATAAATATAGGACTGACAGAAAAACACGTTGTTACACAAAGATAACGCACTCTCCTTTTAACACAGTTTTCTACCCCATTTATATTGTAAGTTGTGTAAATAACATTATTTTTGATGAATAAGTTGCTTAGATCTAATTTTTTTTACTTAGATCTAAATTTTTTTTCTCTGTATGACTCTCAATAGAAATTAAAACTATTCATTTTAAATTCATGGTCTAAGTCTTTTCTGCTTGCCTTGCAATTTATTCTTTGCATATATGCATCTCTTTGATGGGTCCCATGAATGCACATAATTCAACATAAATATAAAATTCTTACTTTTATAACTTATCATTTTATTTATGTTACGGCTTTTTCTGTGCAGGTCATGTAATTTTTTGACAGAATTACCACTAGAAGTTTACTTAAAGTAACCATTTTACACAAAAATTAATTTTTTAAAAAGGGTATCGGAGGCATTTGAAAAATTTAATCCATTCATCCAATTAATTTTTTGAATTTATTAAAAATTCAGAAAAATATTGCTATGAAAATTCTCTCAAAAAATCGTAAGGTTAATATTATTCTGGACTAACCTATACATTCATCAAAATTTATTCCCATTTTTTTGCGCCTCCTTATACTTTTAAATTCATTGAAATATAAATATATATCTAAAATAAAAAAAAGATGTAAACTGTTTGGAGAGAATTTAAAATGTGCATTTAAATTGACTGCTTAATACTTACAATACTTAAAATTTGGATTCAACAAAAAAATAAAAAACGAGAGATTTGCTTGCCTGATGCCAATGCTGAATAAAAATGCACATATTGTGAAACACACATTTCAGGTATAAAGCAGCATTTTTATACTGTTCAATTCATCTTTTATCCTTTCATTCCATTTATCTGTCCAAGTTTGCATGAGTGAACTCCTCTCCTTCTTTCTGTAAAACCGATTATGTATGATAGCATATGTTGTGGTGTAAATGCATTTAAATTTATCTTATTCAACAATTTTTAATTTTTTTTTTTACATCTCCATTGAAATTTGAAGAAAAAATACGATTTTGTATTAGATTGTGTTTGAAATAGAACAAAGCTCCTCATATTTTTTGGTGTAAATATATTTGCCTTGAATCGAAATGCGCTTAGTCACTTTATTCAAGGAAAATTCACATGACGCTTTAATTTTCAGTTCAGTTATTGTATTGTGCCTTTGTTACATATTTGTTGATGATGGTCTCGATAAAAAAAATAAAGAGGATTTATTGGAAGTGAACACAGGCGATAAGTGCTATATTTGTGACCTAGATCAATGTGAAAGTATTAAACTGTGAATAAATTCAAAGCTTTTTTTCATCGTGAATTAATTCAAATATGATTCTTAGCTTGCAAGAGTGAAATTTGAGCTCCATTACAACAGAATTTATTTTTGGAGTCAGGTTATTCGATTTCCTTCATTTTTATCGTCTTACAAATATCTTATTTATTCATTTGTATCTGTTTGTATATTCTGATTTCAATTCCTCTGTCAAAACATCATATTTCCAATTTCCTTATTTATCTGATTACCAAATTTATAAATCGAATATATTTCATTCTAATTTTCACTTGATGACATATTTGATTATGTGTGTGTCTGTAAAGATTTCCTAATTTTTTTTGATTCCATTTGTGTTTGTAATTTTTTTTCTGGAATCGACAAACATTTTAGTGAATTTTATATAAAATGGCGTTCGTACGACGTTTAAGAGGATTTTATGGTTCTGCAAATGGACACACTACTCTAGTTTCTTCAATTTAAACATTTTTCCTATCTTATATTAAATTAGCTTTAAAAATCTTTAAAATATTCTCAGAAAATCATGTGATTGGCACATAATTAAAAGGAAAATAACAAAAATTTGAGAAAGAACCCTAAAAAAGGTAAGACATATCAATGAATATTAAGAATGCTAATGAAACATAATTTCCTTACCCTTACTCATGAAATTAAGCTTAAATTTTTGTTTTTTTGATATGAAAATTGTTTCATTTTCCTAGGAAAGTGATCCAATGTGTAGCATATGTTTGAATAATTATGAAGCATGACCTTGCCCTCATAAACACAGTAATGTTTTCTTTATCACTATATAATTATCATCACTATAACACTTATATCACATAAACATTTATTTTTCGAGACCTTTTCATTTCATCTTCATTATACACCAAATTGGAGGACGAATTTACATATTGAGTGTAGTCCTTCACACTTTTCTTCATTAAAATCGTCATCATCATCATCACTTTTGAAATCACATTTACACTACAACAAACGAAATTCTTTTATTCGTCATAAAATAAGAAAAATCCAACTTCTGACACGTTAAAATATCAAAAGACTTTCCATAATGGCCTTGTATTTCATTCATTCTTCTTTTTTCCTCTTACTTTTTTACAATCATTACAAGTTGACTTTGTCATATTATCTTTTCATCTCTCTTGTCGGATCCTGTTGTCATTTTATTATCATTATTATTATGAATTTTATGTTGTAAAAAGTTGGTGGAAGTCCTCTATTCAATGTAATATTAATTTAACTGGAGTCAGATTTCTGTCCATTTTTTCTTCACTCCAAATTCCCTATACTTTGAAGACACTCATCTCTCATGTACTTAGCAACTGAGCTCATCTTTGATATAAAATACATAATTTGTGATGATTTTTTATTACAATATTCGCGTATTATTATGCAAATTAAACTGACATTTCATTCAGTAATATAAAAAGTATAAAGAGAGAGTAAATGTTCCGCGTAATCCTCAGAAAAAGGTTTTTTTTATATTATTATCTCTGTGAAATACGAGTGTTATTAGCAGTTAAATAAAAAAGTCCAGATCCAGGTTAGAAATACAAAAAACGTTTCACAGATTACACAGAAAAAATTTATAAATGGAATAAAACTTGAGATGATAAAATCTGAACAAATGAAATTTTTTATTTCATTATTTTTTTTTTTTTTGAATAAAACAAAATATTGTAAAATCATATTTAAGCTGCTTTATTTTCAACTACACGTGTGTAAAGACTCTGTTTTTTATTTTTTTTTCAAAACATGATTGAAGGATGTACGTTCCTAATATCATAAATAGGTGAGGATTATATTAATGATGAAGGTAAGAAGCACAAAAACTGTAGAGTGAAACAAAGCAACAAATAATACAAATGATGTCTACGAATATTGGAATTTGATGGTAAAACAACCTAAAATGGAAATACAAAACGACCCAAAAAAGGAAGAATGTTATAATAAAAATTTGTTATCATCAATTTTATTCAACCAAAATAAAATAAAATTTCACAAGTAATTTTATTCTATCGATGTGTGTGTGTGTGTGTTTTTTACACACATTGTGATACCTTATTTTTTTCTTCATAAATTGTCATTTCAGAATAACATCAGATGAGGTTATTACAAGGAAACACAGTGAAAGCAGAAATTGTGTTTCAAGTCCCCAAAAAATAACGAATTTGATGAAATTTGTATCAGGACCATGATGATAAAGACTGTTTTATCGTTTATTTCGATTATTTTTATTGTTATGTTTATTGTTATCTTTGATAAACAAAAGAAGTGTGAAGTTTAGTTAAAAATAAGGACAAGGAAATAAGGATCAATTTTTTTTCATCATAAGTAGGGTCATGTAACTATTTTTCGTTACCTTTAAAAGAATATTTACTTGATTTTATTACCATTTAAGTGCCGCTGAGATGTTGATTAGCCATTTCCAAGTCAAAAAACTGAATTTTTTCTCTAAATAACGAAAAATTATCATATAATTCACGGTAGGGAGTTCAATGACCCTATAGAATTTTATTATTCAGTATGGTACTCAAAAAACGAACTGACTCATCAAGATGAATGACCTTACAAGTTTAATATAAAATGTGATTTTAATATAAAATTACTTTTAAAAGGGATTGTCTCAATTTTTATACGTATTTTGAGTAAAAATGCCCTTTTAATATCACTTAGTCTGTCCGTCTTTAATCTTCATTTTAATTATGAATATGACAGTTCACAGCGAAATTAAGTGATTTGAAGCATCAGATATGTCCAGGATCGGATTGAAAATTATTAATGGCCCTTGCATTTTGTATGATTTCCATTAAAATTTACGCTAAGCCGTACTTTTACAAGATGATCGACTGCGACCTCTCTGGCATTTGCCAGGTTGCCCGGATGGCCAATCTTCCCCTGGATATATCAGGACACCAAATGAGTAAAAAACTGCATTTTCATATCAATATTAAAATGCACTTATGTTAATATTTTAATGTTACATTTTCACATTTTTTTATGACTGGGACCAAATTGAACTGCTATTGTTTTTTTCTGTTATGAAAATGATGCATTATCAAAATTGACCTATTTTCTCAAGAATCTTGTCAAAAAAAAAACTATAAAATAAAAAAAATAACAAAACACAATTTCCTACTTTCAGGACAAAATAATTTTCACATTGTATTTGGGTCACATCTGTTCAATCAATCAAAATAAATGTTGTGGAAAAAAATATCTAAATACGGGTTTTGTCCTAAATTACAATTTAAACCTTTACAAAACGACCTCACTTAAGATTGTCTGACATTAAACTCGTCACGCTATAATTAAAAATTTCATTTAATCGAATTAAAAATAATTGAAATCGATGGATTTTTCTAAGTCTGATTTCTTTAGAAATGATAAATCGATATCACGTGTCTTATAATAAACAATTTCAGAGAAAAAAAACATATCCATCAATCATAAACTTTAATCATAAATACAAAAACAAAAGCGTAGATAAACTTCATAAGACAATAAGAAAATTTATTTTTATAAATTTATCAAACATTCGTATTTTGAAACAAAAAAAATATAAATGTATCTTTTCACGTCAACCCCAAATCAAATATTTGAATATAGGCAAAAAAATATAACATATTTGTATCAAAAATGTATGTGCTATATTAAAAAAAACGGGAATTTCATTTTTTTTGTCAATCAAAATTTTATGTTAACCAAGTAGTGAAATACTTTCGAGTTTTGCGCCAACCAAATTGAATTCAAATATAAACTTATAAACAGACATTCAATAAAACGTGAAATCAATGCAAATGTTGATAATACTTTTGTTGTGAATTCACTCAGTATTATTATTATGCTGTATCTTTTTATCATGATTTAAATGGAAAATGTGCTATTTAAAGCGTTTTTGGTAAGATAAGTTCATCTCAAAAAGCTCAAGAAATGAAAAAATATTTTACTTTAGCATTAAATCATATTTTGATTGTAATTTTTGAATTCAAAAAATTTCTGACCAGATTAACTGTAATTAAATATTTGATTTCCGAAGGTGTATGTAAATAAAATGCACTTAAATTCGAGATTAATCGTCAATTTTGCTTCCTTTTTTGGCATAATTTGTATATAAAATTTTTTTTATTGTATGTTCTACTTTGGTAGTCAACATACTTTTTGACGCGAAAAATTTCATGCTGCAATAAAGCCAGTTGGGGGTATTTGAATTGTTTGGTAAAGTACACCTACACTCACATAAAAAAAAAAAATTGTGAATTGAAAAATAACGAATATACAAATTTTCTCACACGATTATAATGTAACAGATTGAAGAACATTTTTTGAATGAACAATGATCAGTTTTTGTATATTTTTTTTTTATTTTCATTTAATGAATGCAAATTGTGTATTTGGTGTGAAATTGCTTCAACAACAAAAATTGTGTCACAGACTGTTGATAGAAAGGGGGATTATAATGAAAACAGGAAAAAACACATTTTTAAGAATATTTTTCTTGAATGAGGAAGAATTTGAAGTTTTTCTTTCCGCTTATAAACAGCGAAAAACATTTTAAAACTATCTCATTATAAGTTGAAGCCAATTGATTCAATTTTTAAATTATGTTAATGGATATTTTTAGAATTCCTTGGATTTTCATAAAACTACTCGTCTAGACATAAATTGACAGGATTTTCATAATGAAAATGGTTTACTTAAAGAATTTTCAGATTAAACAATTTAAGACCATCGACCTGAATATTTGTTGTAATAAGATAAAAATGAGATTCTAAAAACGTCACGTTTTATTATAATTCTTTTGTGTTTCAGCCCACTCAATGATGTGTTTTTTCCTGTTTACAAAATCACTTTGTCATTAATAAAGATTTTTATCTTTCTTTACTTCATCAGTTTCATTTTTTTCATTCACCCTGTTAATGTTAAAGTACTTTAACCACAAACAAACACACCTTCCCTTTTTTTTGTACTCCCAATATATTTTTTTTACTTTGTGTACACACCCCATCAGTTTAATTACTGTAAAAAGAAAAAAATAAAGTGAAAAAATCTTTAAAAACTCGTGTCATGTCTAGACAAAATTATTTTTATTATTGTCATGATTATCTTGGTTGTTTTTCCTGCCCTTGTATGAAAGTTCCAGTATTTTTTCTTTGTAATTTAAATTCATTTAAGTTACAGAAAAAAAGGTAAATTACACAAAAAATGCTTCACCTGTTTCAGTTAAGACATGACATGTTTGAGAATATTTTTTTTTTTCATTTAAGTAAAAAAAAACTAGACTAGTAAATTTTCTGTTAAATCACTATGAATGTGAAAGGCTTTTAAATTTAGTAAGCATATTTTCACTGGGATTATTAATTTTTTTTTCATAATGATCTGCATGAATATACAGAGAGAAAAATATAAAATAAAATAAAAAAAACAGAATAATTAAAATAGTGAAAATTTCATAGACACGCTATTTCTGGATAAATGTGAAGAGTTGGTTGTATGGTTTATCATCATTAACCTGTATTTTCAGTTTTTTTTTGTATCTTTATAGTTTTCATATGTAAATACAATAATAAATCACATTAATGAAGATAATTAAATGTCGTGTCAAGTGATTTTATGTGTTTCTGTATTTTATGATTATCATGGATTTAAATTAAAAATGTGGTTGGCATACAATTTTGGTCGGTTTATTGGATTTTAATGATGATTTTATCATTGAAATTTATAATTTTTTTTTTAGTTCATTGGAAAAAACAAATATTTGGACAGCAAAAATGAAATTGAGCTTCTAAAAGTAATTTTAGGATAATTTTTTAATGGATTTTTCTGATAATTTTTCTTAAACACATGATGAAAAAATTAAAATGTATCTGTTCGTACATGCAATTCTGAGAAAATTAAGTCGAAATGTTTGCATGGAGAACTAAAAGATTATATTTGATGATATGTAGGAGTTATTTTTTCAATTACACATGATCCATTTTCATCAACTTTTTAATAATTCAAAAACTTTTATAATTAAAGTCTCCGTTTCGTTATGAAAATTCATCAAAATATTTAAATGCCTCATTTCCACTTCATTTCACATCTTTTTTTATTCGCCGAATACTGAATCACAAAGTTCCATAATATCTTTTTCATTTTTATATTTATTGATTTATACGCACAAATCCTTAATTAAATCCTCTGGGATTATGTCATCAGACCTTTTTGTGTATGACTTGTTAACATTAGGGGCTTAGCAGCGATTTTCTTGTCTTTCATTTATTTATTTTATGTATTCAATAAATTTTTTTTTCCAATGAAAAAAGGAAGAAATAACGATACTATTGTGTACAAAAAAAATTGTTTACTTACGGTTGATTTAATATTTTCACGGAACATGAAGCAAAAACAAGGCGTTGATTACATCTATATAAATATGTATTTGATGTTGTTTGCTTACCTGCAAATATATATAAAAGAAAAGTTTGTGTGAAAAATAAATATTTATTTATTTTCAATGGTATTATGTTATGACTCAAGAGACTTAACTCTACAAATAAATGAGATGTATTGGGATAAATCAAAGCCAATTAAGGCAAATGATAAAAAAATAAATGTTATGTAACGATTTGATTGGAATTCAAAAATTTCCTTTCAAATTAGGTCTTTTTTGCATGAAAGACCCTTTTCAATTTATCAATAAACCTTTATTGATAAAGGTCTATTAAATGCATTCTTAAGAATCATCATATTTTCCTCTCAATTTTTAACAGAAAATCATGAGCCGATCAAAATTTTCTTTCGCATTATTTACAATAATTAATTTGTTTGCTAAATAAATTTGTTTTGCGATTTACTGAAAGAAAGTCTTGTATAATTATTATTATTTTTCACTTTAATTTTATTTAATTTTAAGCAAAGCACAAAAAAATGGAAATTAATGATGATGGTGGTAATTATAAAAAGTAGGAATTTTCTGTGTCCATTGATATACGAGATTGCTTGATGAATATTTAACCAAAAGGTAAATTAAACTTTCGTTTGTTGTTTATTTAATTTATTCAGAGACTCACTCAACATAAATAAAAGTAATAATAATAATAATACAAGAGAATATATAAAAAAAGAAGAAGAACAACAAAAACATCAACAACATTCATAAATTTATTCAAGGCTTTTGAAGAAGGAAAGCAATTTTTGTGCTTACCAAAGCATGAACAACTTTGTTTCAAAAATTGTGTAATTTATATTAAATATACGAAAATGTAAAGGGATAAATATAATTTGCAGGTGTTTAGTTCTAAATTGTGATACATAACTTTTTTTGTTATGCGTAAAAAGACATAATTATAAATTAAAGACAAAACGATATCAAAGGATTTTATGGATTGTCGTTTTCAATGAAAAATGTTTGCTAAAAAGTTTAATGAATGGTCGATATTGAATGAAAATGATGAAAAAATTATTTCAAACAAATGAATTTTGGCTCAAATGGAACAATAACTCCTTGTTATGATATAAACAGCTTGTACGGAGACGGTATGGTGCAGTGTCTACCATATTGAACTATTAACCTATAACACGGGCCTCGATTAGGCCATGAAAATTTAAAAAAAAATCGAATTGATTATTTTCTCGACAATCTCATTTAGATAAGATCAGATTCCTAAGGCGGTCTCAGAAGAGAACCAGCACTCAGACCTACAGACGGGTCCATTGTGCATACCCATTATAATCATATCTAACGAAGAAGGAAGCAAATCTAGAGAAACAACTAAAGAAAGAAGTCCATTAGACCTGGGAAAGTTACCACACCTTCTCAAAAAGCTGAGCAGGACAGACATTTTCACTTTTATGATAAAATAAATACTAGGAAAGTACTCACCAATATGGTATGCTTGGGACATACACAAAGCAGATGTGCAGCAGTCTTCTCTTGTTCAGAGCGGCATTTGAAAATTGAATCTCTTGAGTCAAAATGACTGATATGATAGTCAAGAGTACAATGGCCAGTGAACATACCATTTACAACTCTGAGCTCAGTAAAATTCAATCTGATGAGTTGTCTAGATAAACCGAAATCAGATTTCTCTATAAAGAAGTCTGCCTAAGAGTACCCGCCTGATTGGACCACCATTCCTGAAAAAGCCTAGCCTCATTTAACGCTCATTTAACTTTTTATCTTTTCATCCTCCTATACTTGTCCTGTTTGAATGAGAGTCATGAAATTACCTTCTTAAAACCAGAAGGCTCAGATCGTACATGATATTTTTTCAGTTTAGATCATCTTTCCTTTTCAATCAAGAACAAAATATTCAACTAGACAAACAAAATGCTTATGGTGACAAAAATAAGACTGATGATAATTTTCTTTCTCATTCACTTTACTCCTCTATTCTCATATACATACATAAAGATCATTGTGACACTGTGTATGTTTACATTCTATTTAAAATTATGTATTTTTAATGGGCTTTTCATTTGACAAAGCAGCTTTAAAAGTATAGATGGACGAATGAACACAGTTTGCAAGAAAAATATAACAAATTATAATAAAGAAAAAAGTCTGTATAGATACACATTTCCATACATTAAATAAAATAACATAGAACGACAAAATATGATAAAGGATCTATTATTTGTCATTTTGTCATCAGAGAAAGTTATGTTTTTGTGTTCAAGGTAAACTTATTTTATGTTTGTTAAAATAATAATAATAATACAAAATATAATAAAATAATATTATAATGAAAGTGATAGAAATGAGGACAATGTAATATTAAGTAATAAAGAAAATCCAGGACTGAAAGACATAGAATAAAGTAAAATTAGTTGTGAAAACATGAGAGTGTCAAAATAAAGAGAATTTTCGGCAGAAGAAAATTTAAATATGAAGATTTATTTATTTGAAGGTGAGTTATGATCAAATATTTGTAATATTTCAGGTTCATGTCCCTTTTTAACGGTTTTTGTCTTAAACAAAAATTTTCATTCATTTTTTTCTCATTCTGGTAAACACGTACTTTTGTTTTATTGTTCAAAATGCAAACTAAAAACCGGACGTGTCTTCTTCACTTATCTGTCTAAAGTTTTATATTGTAATAACGGCTCATCCATCATACTGTTATCATCATTATTATTTTTATTCCAAGGGACGTTTTATTATTTTGTTTTTTCAGTTACAACAAAAATAAATGTATAAAAGATTTTTTTGCCGTATATTAAAGAATAACTTTAATTTTTCTTGATCCTAAGATGATAAGATAATTTTTTTGTTTTTATTACTGTGAAGGAACATGAGGTGAAATATAGGTTTTTTTATATTATTAAATCTATGTTTATTTTACATTAAAGTAGGTGTTTTTGGGTTTTTTTATGATATTTTAATATTATGCTAAAAGTTTTTATAACAGAATTTTTTTTTCTTTAAAAAAAACTTATATTTTTAATTTAAAAATGTCGTCTAACATTCATGTCTTGTTACGCTTCTTTAACTTGTGAAAAGGAAGTCACTGATTAAAACTACTCACATTAACTTCACATTTCATATATCAACACATCCAACTTCATCATCACTTCATTCTCATCATCATTACGTAGTTTCAGTTTCTCTCTCTCACTTCTACTTATTTTTCAAAATTAAGTGCACTCAGCTGGAAAACTACAATTTTATTTTCTTCTTTCATATTCTTTATCACATTACTTTTTCATTTTGTCACACCTCAAGCGTACCTCTCATAAATATAAATTTTATCTGCTAGACGTTCTTTTTTTTATCACCTATTTTCATTTAAGTAGGAGACGAATAAAATTGGAATGATATGTGTGTCGCACAATAGTAGGACAGGTAGAAGTTTGCGAATACAGGAAATTTGAAAATTTGATAAATTGATTATAGAAATCATCTGCTTCGTTTCCTTTTTTTTCTTTGCAGAATGGTGTGAAATTCTGAGAAAAATAAAAATGATAAATTTTTAAATGTAACTGTGAAAAAAAAAATTAAATATTTTTTCATATAAGCTCTAGTTATTCTGATAATGAACCGGAATCATGAACTGTAGTTTTAATGAATGTGTTTTTCTCTGAATTGAATAAGCTTATAAGAGCACGTCATTTCGCGTAATCCTCTTAATATCCAGGGACATCACATTTGTAGTAAATAACAAATTAATTCTGAGTAAGTTACGCATGAATGTCCTAGAATAAAAATACCAAGTCAGCGAAGTCCAGCGACGCATCATTAATGATCCATGTCACTCATATGAAAATGCACTCAATTTTCAAGTCGTTACAATCCATTTTAATTTCCATCCCCTTAAATTAATATATCAAATCTCACATATTCCCATTTTTATTTTTTGTTATCTGCTGATGTGAAAGAATTAACTTGATAAGAATTCAAGTAAATGTTGATAAAAATGTGTCGCTTATGAGATATCATCATATGAATAAAAAAAAGAATTTTGACATTATATATGAGTAAAATGTTTTCTCTATTTTTTTTCAATGAAATTTCACAATCATATCCACACATAAAATATTGATGATGAAAAGCAATGAAGATTGAAGATGAGACGGAAGTTTACTCTATCTTATCAATTCTTTCCTTCTAAATATATGTGATGCTGATTGTATTGTGTATGTTATTTGTGATTTATAACAATTTTCTGCCCCATTAAATTTTGATGTAGTATGGGATCAGTGAAAGAGAATTCACGGGATTGAAGTAAATTAGAAAAGCTCACATTATTTGTGCGTTTGTTTGAGAAGATAATATAGTTAAAGTTTAGTTTTTTTTATCATCAATATATTTTTTACAAGTTTTATATTGTATTCGCTTTTTTTTTTTAAGACCGCGTAGCGCCCAAACGGTTCATCTGAGACCCATTAAATGTTCTAGACTTATGTTCGTATTCAGCGTGGGAGTGTTTATGGATCAAAAAATTATAGGGTGTCCATACAAAAAAATAGGGTGACCAGGTGGAAAATTCCGAAATTTTCCGGGAAAATGGAAAATTTTCATGCCAAAATTTTCTTCTCATAATTCTGAACAACTTTCCCTAAGACACCCTATATCTAAGTCGTACAGGAAAATATTTTCTCATACAACACAAATTTTCATTCACATCACATTCATCTCTTAAAGGAATGTGCTTTATGTATTGCTTGATTTTGAGTGTTAATGATAAATCAACACTCAAAAACAATAAATAAAAATCACAGTCCAAAATGTAATGAGCTGAAGTAAACGAAGTTTATCAACTTCAAAAATACAAGTTTTCCAAATGTGAACACAAAAACATAAAACAAGCGAAAAAATTAAAATCTGAAACTTGTACAATTTTTGTTCTGATCAATAGCAAAATTTTCATTAATTTTTAACAAGATACCGTCATAATTACAAATTGTACAAGTTTCAGATTTTAATTTTTTCGCTTGTTTTATGTTTTTGTGTTCACATTTGGAAAACTTGTATTTTTGAAGTTGATAAACTTCGTTTACTTCAGCTCATTACATTTTGGACTGTGATTTTTATTTCCTACTATTTATATTCTTAGATGACATCAATGAAAAAGTTTTATTCTTACATTATGTACATTAAATATCACATTATTTTAATCAATATTCTCTTAGAGCATTACAACATTATCCTTATGAGACACATGTTAACGATTGAATAAATTAAAGTTATTCTTGAAATTTAATCAAATATGACTTTAAAATCATGAATTTTATACAAATTTTCTTAATTGAGTGCATACACATACTTACACACATGCTTCCGACTAATTACATATCTCTAATTATACAAAGGAAATTTAATCTATATGGTTCTGCATATCATGATCATGGAAGATTTTCGTAATTTAATTTCATTCAAACGTGTGTTATCATTTATCAGTTGTCTTACATGTGAGTGATAGAGTGTCTATTTGAGTATATAAGGACCATATGATTGTAATTAGGAAAATTGTTTATTTATAGACAATTGATGACTAAACACAAAAATTTCTTGTAATTCAATTTTCCTTCTTGCTCTCCCTTTCTCTCATAGACCTACTAATTACTCTAACAATTAAATTTTGTCATTTCAATAAGCTATATGTCTCTCTAAACCAATTAATAATATAAATTTACCTTAAAGGAGTGTGTACTCAATTTCCCAAGTATTTATATAATGACTAAAACCGTCATTGGTTACAATATACTCCAAAGTATAGCGTAAGATGACTTGATGAAGTTAATGAATTAAATTAGTTTTGTTATAAACTTATACATACAATTTGTATATGATTGCCTTGAGTGTTTTTTGTATACATACCATTAAAGCTTGGTTAAGACTGAGATATATCTTTTAAATATAACTGATGTACTTGAAAAAGGGATCAAATGAGGAGAGAAAGAATGAATTAAAAGGAAATAACAGAAAAATGATGAAGGAGACAATTTATTTGATTTAATCTAATCAAGTTTTATGTTATTTACTTTTACAATACAAGCACAAATCTGGTAACAGATGTAAAACTTTTATTTCATTTTTATGTAAACACATAAATTTTGATATAAATTTATGTTGTCTTTAATTTACTTGATTTAATTCAACTCAAAACTGACATGTTATTAAATTAAACGAGTGCTGGATCAAATTAAAGTGATTCGTTTTGTAATCAGAAAATAACTTAATTGAACTGCAAGGCATTTTCAGGAAAAAAAAGTATAAAAGTTTAATTTGATCAAGTAATTTAGTTCCTTTTCTACTTTTCAAAGCTTTACACATGAAGCTAATCAATGGTTGCAGTTTCATCTGAGTCAGAATGGAACGATGAAGTGTAATTGCATTAAATTGAATGAGAAAATTTTTTACACACATGCATCAAACGAGAAATATTCAATTTCATTCTAATTGCTTTTGACCACAGCTTATCACACTCATCCCAATTTCCTGTCGAGCAAGATCAATCAATTTTTAAAATAAAAAAAGATGCAAAAAAAATAGAACCAAAAAGAGTAATAGAAAAGAATGCATTTGAGACCATATGACCAACATGACTTCAAGATTCAATTTTTTTTTTATTTATTTTAATATAACAGGAAAAAAAGTTAAAGTAAATCGAAATGTAGGACCAAATGATTGTGGTTACATTTCATTAAAAATAAAATTTTTTGTCACATTGCGATCAAAACCAACATTGGTCATTTTTAGTGCATTTCGTAACAAAAAATGCACTATTACAGATGCTTTGTCCGCTGTCACTACGTAAGTCTGTAAATCCGTTTGTCTGATCCGTTTATAACTCCAGAATGGTCCATCGGAGAGAGGTCGGGTTTTTTTTATAAGATAGAGGAGGTGTTAAGGATGATTTTAATGATTGGGCTCATGGATTGGTCTCTAGAGCCTCCATAGCCTGAAAAACCGTTGAAAACGGTTAAAAATTTTAAGAATTTAATGATTTGTTTTGTTGGATGGAGCAGTTTACTAAAATGAACTTTAACTCCTTCCCTCAGGGATTGGGCTCAGAGATTGGGGTCAGAAATTAGGCTCCAGAGCGTAAAAACGGTCAAAATTCACAAAATGATCGATTTTTCCAAAAAAAAAATTTTTAAAAAATTTTCAAAATGGCGGAGAATTTTCAAAAATAAGGTCATTTTCAAAATGGCAGTTATTTTAAGAAAAAGTTCAAAACGGTGTTTTGTCACTATAATTTTCCGATTAAAATATTGAAATTTATTCATATATATTTTATTTAAAACTTAATTTTATTCAATGAATCGAGTCCCATCGAAATGCACTTTTCTAAACCGCCCAGTGGTTAGGAGTTCTATTTTTTTTAATAAAACAAAGAGAATTCGAAATATGTGTTCTTTTAATATGTAACATATTTGTAAAACATCTTTTTCGATTCAATCATATGAGGTTTCTTAAAACTTTACTCCAGGGCTTTAACTCGCAACTTTTTGTAATTAGAATCGTTCATAAATGGCTGGGACCAAATATTATTTTTTTCATTCCAAATTTGAAGTCATTTAGCAATTTTCAGGCATAACCTCAACTCATGTAATGGAAAAAGTTGATAAATTTTTCATTTAAATTTACTTAAAACTCATTAAAATATGTTTAATTTTACACTTCAGTTTTTTTTTATTAAAAATTTATTAAAAAAATACAGTTAATAATAGACATAAAAAAATATTTTATTTTAAACATAATTTATATTAAAGGAAACAAGAGAAACAAAATCCCGACAAATCCCATTTAATTTATGTATTTTACATGATGTGACTTTATCGTGCAATTTTGTTTAAAAGTTTTTTTTTTTTGCTCGAAATCATCATCCTAACTGATCGTTGTTTTATGTGCGTGTACAGAAAAAGTCACCAATGTCTGAAAATTTTATTTCTTTTACTCAAAGCAAAAAATAAATAAAAAAAAACATTTATTTAATTAGAGTCATTATGTAAATTAGTTTTTTTTCTGCCTTGTTTCTTATATTCATGAGATTATTTTTACTGGACTTTTGCTCTTGTTCATTTTTCATTAATTTTATTTCTAAAATTATATCATAAGGATTTGTAATTAAAGCATTTTTCTTGTTTTTAAACATTAAGATGCTGCTCTTTCCAGTTTAATTTGAATATTCAAGTTAGACTCAATATTTGAGATGAGATGAAATCTTAATGATTTCCTTTTTCTAATTTATTTATATTTTAATTGCTTTTATTGAAATCAAAAGAATTGTAATAATGTAATAATAAAATAAGGCACAGTCTCCATTTCACTTGAAATTCTCTCACTCATTTTAATTTAGTTTAAAATCAGACGGTCTTGTTATAACACTCAAAATAATAAACATTTAAATTAGTTGTGACCTTTTTATTTTCCACTTCCTCCTTGTTATTTCAAGCTAAGAATTTTCTTATTTTTTTATGTAAATTAAAGTTTGTGACATTCATTGATACCTTTTTTAAAAAAAAAAAATGGAGAAAAAAATATATTCTTTAATCCACATCAAATTGAATCCAATTTACATAATGAGCTATAAGAAAATTATACTAGTCTGAGGAAAGCATGCAAATGAAAATGGAAAATGTTGAGGACGGTTCATTTCAAATTATATTTTTCCATATTTTTAGCGCATTTCTTGAAAATCTTGGTATTGTGGGCGTTTATGGTGTCGGTCTGTGCCAATCATTGAAATATGTCAACAATCATTAAATATGTCACCAATCATAATAAATGTTGCAAATCTTTAAAAAACTGTCGCCAGACCAGTATGGGCGACACACTCAAAATGCCTGTCAAACTAAAAAACGATATAAAATCCAAAAAACGATTTGAATTCCAAAAACGATAAAGAGCGGTATTTTAACCTAAATAACGATAAAACTCAAATCTTTAGATTTCTTTTTCATCAGACATTTGCTTTTTTGGGTGGTGCTGCTTCAAAGATTTTCTGTTGCATAGCTGGTGGCAATGTTGAATACAATGGAATACATTTCAATTCTCCTGCCTCAGGACCTAAATTATCCATTTCACGCTTAATTCGTTTAAAGGCTTCTTCAATTTCCTCCTGCCCCGTTAAAAACATCAAAATATCTCCTTCGACAAGCTTTAAAGCATCGATAAAATTGGCGAATTCTTGCATAGAAATGCGCTCGTGTATATCGTTCACGATCACGTTTTAAATTTTTTCTTGTTTAATGATTTTTAAAATAAATTTCATTTACTTGAAAGAAAAATAAATAGTTCATAACAAATTGTGAACAAAAAAATTTATATTGAGTAAAATTTTTTCTTTCAACTTCTTAAAAAATTCACATTCAAAGAAATAACAAAAAAATTATTCCAACTGAACAAAACGATCTGAGACAACAAAAAAAGGGGGTAAGCAAAAAAGATTGAATGCAATTGATTTTTTTTTTGCTACTCGTTCATTTCCTTTCATACTTGATTGTATCACTTAAAAGTAGAGACAGACTAAAGATGAAGAATCAGTTTGAAGTTTAAAAATAAATTTCAATTCAATAAAAATGATTGTTGTCTCCTTCAATTTATGAAATTGGTTCATTTTTAGATTTAAATCTATTCCAGACAACTTTGTTCATGTTTTGTCTGAATTTTCGAACTTAATAGAAACCAGACGTTTCCACTATAAATAAATTCAAATAACAGCACGCTTCAAAGTAACCTCACTTCATTTTATTTTATTTGCTGTTTGAATTTTTTTTCTAAATATATCTTTGAATTGAAGTTTCTCACTCTCTTATTGGGAAATTGAAATATGACAAATTGAACAATATTTCCCAGTCTAAATAAAAAATAATTTTTACATATTTTATAAGTTTTCAAGTTTCCTCTTTCTTTTTATATCATCACCATTGCAATGCTCATAATAATTTTAAATAAATATTTTCTATAAAAATACTTAATGAAAGACGAAAAAAAATATTTTTATATTTCAGATAAAAATAAAACAAAAAAAAGTATATAAAAGAATAAGAAAGAAACCTATTGAAGTATGTCAAAACAATGTTAAAGTACTAAAAAGTTCAACATTCAAGTTCAATTTATTTATACTGAATTTTATCTGTATACATAAAACTTTTTTGGGTAAATCAATATTAATTTCTACTTTTGTAAACATTGAAAATTTGGCACAAAAAATTAATTATTTGATTCAAATCAGAAAAGAGGACTTTTGAACTATTAAAATTTTTTTCTTCAAAATCGAATTTAATAAAAAAAGTAAAGAAATTTAACTTTTTATTAAATTCGAGGAAATAAAGGACAACAAAAAGAAATTTTTTATTTTAGTTAAGCCAAGAAATGAATCGAAAAATTTGTTTATTGTATCCCATTTTAAGCTTCTGTATCAAATGGAATGAATATTAATAATAGAGAAAGAAGCAAGGAAGAGAAAATACATGAAAAATGTATCACATGGAACAGTATGAGAAAATATTTTAAGCATTAATAATAATAATCATAATAAGTAAGTGCTGTATTATTGTTATTATTTTCTCTCTACTTTTAAGCTTTCTAAGAGCCAATAATGAGAAGAAAAATAAACAAATAACAATAGATATAAAAACTGTGGTGTTTATTAAGATGAGATCTGAAAAGATACACTTAATATTGTTATGGAACGAATGAAAAGAAAAATACTTTATAAACCATTTTAAGATTTCAGATTTCATGCTGTGTCTGTGAATGTCTCTATTTTGTGTTAATAAAACAAAGAAAGTTCCAAAACAATAGAGCAAATTAAAAAAAGGAAAAATATAAATAAAATATCTCATAATTACAATTATTTAAATTTTCATCAAAGACACAAAAAATTATCTCAAGTGAATGAGTTAAAAAGAAACCAGAGAATAATTGTTTAAGAGATGTTAACTGGCTTTATATGAAATTCAAATGAGCTTCAAGTAAACTTTTAAAACAAAGACACGTGTTTAACACTTTTTGATAAAATAATTTCAGTTTAACAAAAATTTCCATAAATTTCACAAATTTTCTTTTATCATTATGTTAATTTAAACATTTATCACCAACATCTATATTTTTAAATTTAAATATTTCATCTTTGAAATGTTTAATAAATTTTAACCTAAGGCTTTAAATGCAAATATTAAATTTCTACCTTCATTCATTTGAAATGCATAATTATTCAAAATTTCTTAATTCAATTTTCAGCATAAATGAATTGAATGTGTCAAATTAAAACATCTGATCTTAAAACCCAAAACCAAATTTCAATGCAGAAAATGTGACAAATTGAAGATGATTTAAAACACTCGACAGTAAATAATTTGTTTTTATATAACAAAATGTATAAAATTCAATTCAATTCAAAAATATATAAATTTTAAGCAATTTAAAACAAAAGAAAATGTATCAAATTGCGTATGATTCACACAAAATTGTACAAAAAAAAGTAAAATGAGAGAATGAATTGAAACAAAAGTAAAATAGAAATGAATAAATACAGAAAATGTTATGAAAGCTGTAAAACTTTTGTTTATCTTTATAATTTTGCTTTGCATTTATTGTTAATTGTTATCATTTCACTCTTGTCTCTTCTTCAAAAATTTTTGTATTTGTGAGTTATTTTTTCTTTCTATTTGTGTTTTTATAGAACATTTATGTGAATCTTTTGTAGCTAATTTTGATATATTCTTTTGATTATTAGAGAAACAAAAGAGAGAAATAAAATCCTAATTTGATGAAATGAAACATAAAATTGTTGTTATTCGAGACAAATGAAGGGATCACTGCTTGTTATTATAGTCATTACCATAATGAAAATTATATGAAAAAATAAAATCTTGTTCAATTTAAGTCATAAAATATTACTTAAAATTAGTTGAAATCCTTCATTATAACTAATTTATTTATATTAAGTTAAATTTGGATACATGACCTTTGAGTGATGAAAACGCCTGGTATTTCACTAATTTTCAATATCAATTTAACATGTCCAACCGAAAATTGTTTATAAAATAAATTGAAAAATGGAATTAAATTACGGACAGACTAACAAGGGCAGGTTCAGCATCAACTTATGCTGGTAAAGAACCATGCTTAGGAATTTCATTAAAAACAGGAAAGTCAGCAATATTTGAGTGGCTTATAGATGAATCAACTTGGTACTGGGATCTGCTAAACAATCGTATTTCCGAAGACGTACTTAATCTTATACCCAAATGGCTAGCCACTCGTACTAAAGAGCTTCTAGGAATCACCACAGGTCAAGTAAGAGTTCTGGTGGCATTCCTTACAGGACACGCACGTTTACTAAAACACTTTAAGATAATGAATCTAAGTGAAACAGATTTATGTAGAATATGTCAAGCAGAAAAAGAAAGTGCTCAGCACATTCACTGCTTCTGTAGTGGACTTGAGAACAGGAGAAGTAGGTTTTTGGTTCTTTTAATGGACAAATAAACTCAACAGGCTCTCTTTGGAATGAAACTTCATTTGATATATGATTTTTTGAAGGAAATGCGTATCGATTTATAATTTAGAGTTAATTGAAAGACAACCCACAAAAAGTCCACTGTAGTAGTGGCTGAGGTGGGTATTACTTCTCTAATCATCAGCTTTATTAAAAAAATCTGAAAGCAGTTGTTTCTTAACAACATGAAATTTCATTTAAAATTCATCTCATTTTAGTGGTATGGTTATCCTTTGTGCCAATTATCTGGATAAAATGAAGCTCCTATTTTATATATTTGAAAATGAAAAACAGTAAGTTAATAATTATAATAACTCTCATCAAAAGAAAGATGCAAATAAGGATGGTTATTTCTTGGAAAATGTACTCTTTACTTTGTTTTTCACACTTTTTTTATTCATTTCTTGTATACAGAAGAATCACAATGATAATAAGAATAATGAATACCATCATTTCCATTGTGTAAATGCTTGAATATTTAATGAAGAATAAGAGCATTTCATCTACAGTTTCTTCACTTCATAACATTTCTAAGTTTATTTTTTCAACACATAACAGCTCAGAAATGTACTTTAACTTCCATAATGTTGAATAATAATAATGCATTATGTTTACAATGTACATAAAAATTTAAGTTAAAATTTAAAGAGCAAATTATAGTACTTATAGTCCATTTATGTTATTTTTTTATTCATGCTTAGTTTAACATATGATTTTGTAGTACAATTAATTAAAAATAATCAGGCATCTCCATTTTGATATTTAAAATTAATTATAAACAGCCAGGCGTTTCCGTTATAATTTTTTTTTTATAAATAACTAGGCGTCCTCATTTTTATATATTGCATCGATTTAAAAAAACGAGACATCTCCATGAGTTTTTAGCATAATACTGATTTTTTATCAATAACCAGGCGTTTCCATCATAAATTGTACAAATCCAGATAAATTTTGTTTTTAATCTGATTTTATCCAACGATTTTAAATTTAAATCATTCATCAAATTTAATACGCTTTATAAATTTACCACAAATTCAACAGTTTAAATACAAATTTGAATCCCACAACATTAGTTTTCATTAGTTACCGAATTAAGCGTTTCCCCATCTGTATTTCCTCTGTGTTTAGCACAATAAATAATAATAATCTACCTATTAAAGGCAATTAATTATAACAATCATCCTAAAAATGTTTGTGTATAAAAAAAAAGAAACTTGAAAAAGTGAAAACAAACACAAAAGGTAACAAAAAATATAATCATTAACATTTTAATGCAATGCTGTATACAAATTGTTTAGGTATCAATTTGTGGTATTCTCAAGTATTTGCTCTTAAGTGGATTTAAAATAACAACATCCATAATTTATATTTATTTGTCTTAGATTTTTTTCATTTCCATTATGTGAGTTATACCAAAAACTTTTTAAATTTGGAATTCAATACAATTTACAAAAAAATTAACAAATTGAGGTGTTTTTTATTTATATTTATTTATATAAATACAAAAAAAAAAGAAAATAAATGAGAAAAAATTATATATACATGAGATTAGAAGAGAGATTTGAGAACAGAATAATACAAATGACTTGTGATTAGTTAAATTAATTTGAAAAAAAAAAAATTCCTTTTTCATCTTGTACTTTTGGGAAAACTTTGTTTCTGACTCAACACAACAAACCACACAGACACAATTTAATGTACATTGCAAAATGAATGAGAGAAGCAGGTATTTTTTGATTAGGGATTCAAATTCAAACGAGGCGATTATTTTATTTATCATTATAAATGTTTCATTGATCCATTTCATTTTATCTGAATTTTATTTTGTGAAAAGATAAGTTTTGTGTTCAAGTATTTAAGATAAATTTATATCAATTTTTGAAACATTCATTGTTATTTCTGTGGATTTTCGATTGAGGTATTTGTTTTACTGTCTTTAGTAAGGTGGCACAGACATGAAATGATTCAAACCATTTTTTTAGAATTTGTTCAGAAATTTGAGCTGAGCAGCGGAATTCATAAAATTCCTGAAATGTTTACCTTAAAATTTGGTAAAAATGCATTTGAAAGTGAATCAAAATTCGGAGAATGCTCAATAGCCACCGTACAAAAATGTGATATATTTATTGTTATTCTCAAATTGCTTTTCAAATGAAATTTCCTGATAAACACAATAAAACAAAATAAATTGTAAAACAAAAGTTTTCCTTATACAATTCATTTAAAGTATGATAATTTTCATTTCAAAAAACAAATAATATCACACTTGAATACATTTCAAGTTTTAAAATACAAAAAAAAAAGATATATGCAAATATTTTAACCACAATTTAAATTTATCTTTCAAATCCATGATGTGTCGATTTATCACAAATAACAGACACACACACAGAGAAAAAAACGGAAAAACGTTACAGTTAAACCTTTTAAATTGCTTCAAATGGAAAATAAATAAATTTTGCATATTTTTTCCTGTGTAACTTCCTTTTTCATTTTTTTTTTTAATTTTATTGGAATTTCCACATGTTACGTGATACAAAATTACATACATTCAATGTGTGTGGATGAATAAATAAATAAATAAATACAAAAATAAAATAAAAACAATCAATAATCACATACAAAATTTAGATTTTATATTTATTTGTTTTCATTATTGTTTCACTGAATTGATGATTTTATTCGCACTCTCTTTCACTCGTGTATTCTGAAGGGAATTACGTACGATGAATAAATGAATGCGGTTAAAAGGAAATATAACAGGATTAAAAAAAAAACTGATCAAATTAATAAAATAATTGATCAATTAGTTATGTGTGAAAATTTGCAGGATATGGATTTAATTCGCATTGTCAAATTAAAAAAAAATAAATGAATTGAATTTAATTTATCAATGAATGAAAAATTACCTTAAATAATGGTGATTTTATATCTTAATTTGATATTTACCTTGAAAGAGAAAGAAAGAAAATTTATGTTAAAATTAAATGTTTTCGCATTATTTAATATTAGGTTAAGTAAAATACTGGAAAGCTTTTAAATAAAAGAAAATGATTAAGGGTCTATGTTAATAGGCTTAACAGCTGAAAAACAGATTTAGTATAAGCAACCTAAGTTTTTATGACTTTCTTTAGGTTCTTGAGCTACAGGGTGATTTTCTTGTTTCTGGTGATCTTTTTTGCGCTTTAAACCATTTTATTGAACCCGTAAATCGTGCCTGCTTGCTCTTCTTTGTTTTTTTTACACTTTTATGTTCTTTTTGACGCCTGATTAATCTTTCTTGCACTTCATGTTACCTTTTTATGCCCTTCATTGCTCTTCTTTGCACTTTTTAGCCCTTTTATACTCTTTAACGCACTTTCTTGCTCCTGAATAGTCTCATGAGCTTTTTTTTACGCTTTTGAGTTTCTTTTGCCTCCTCTTTGATCTTGATCATATTGAATTGGGAGAATTAAGTTTTTGGAAAATTCAGCTATTTTGGAAAATTCACCAATTTAGGAAAATTCTATTTTTTGCGAAAAAGACCGTTTGCAAAATTTTACCATCAGACACAGACGGCCCTGACGTGAGTGTCGACAATTTCAAATCGACAGAAATGCTCTATAATCCGAAACTTAGATGACTGGATTACCAGGCGTCTCCACTTAACAATAAAATTCACATTCACAGGAACTAATCAATTAAATAAAATAGTCTTCAATCCGGATATCGTTTAGTTAAAATAACATTTCCCATTGAAATAAATCTCAAATAATCATAAAACTTAATATACTTTTAATATTAACGAAAATTTGAAGGGTCCATTACTTAAAGCCGAGTATTTCATCACAAGGCATTACATTTATTCAAAATTTCCTTATTTCGCTGCTTATCTCTTTTTATTGTATTTTCACCATAATTGGTCACGATTATAAAAAAAAATGATTATTTTAAGAAATTTTTTGATTAAATTAGATCTTCTTTAACATGAATTCGCTTGGAAACAGGATGACGAGTGATTAAACGTCACATTGACAGATATAATAATATCTTTATTCACGTGATTTTTTTTTGTAACTTTTACTTGAAACCAAATCTTTTTTTAATTCATCGTGCGTATCTTGTTTTAGTGCATTGGTCAACTTCACATTTGTAGTACAAAAATAAATGTTGGGTAATGAAAATGAATCAAGATTATAAATATAAAAAAGGATTGTCTCAAATGGATTCCTGTCTAGAAAATGTCAATCATCAAGGGTGATACATTTTTTTTTGTTAGTAAGAGACAATCTATTGAAATCAAATATTTAACAAAAAAAGGAAATGAATGCAAATTAAATCAAAATTTCTTGTATATAATCCAAGTGAAATGGTTCGACAGTATAATTTAAATGTCATCCCATTAATCTTTTATTATATTGATTTTTTCTTCTCTTTTATATCATATTTAAGGACTTAATCCACCCTTTTTTCTTGTATTGTATCATGTATCGGTATTGTTTTTCAATTTTCTAATAAATCCAAATGATTTGCAATTTAACGAGAGAGAGGATACCATATTCATTTATTATTATTGTAATGATTCGACAAATTTTTACCATTTGTTTAATTAAGTCGTTATATAATGTGATATTTGAGATTCAATTAGTGAATGAGAAAAAAGTGATTATTTCTAGTTAAAATCTAATCAAACTCATTAAAATCCCCTCCTTAAACAACAAAAAAAAATTACTTTGATCATCGTCATTATATTGTATTGTGTTGTAAACTCATTTATTATTATTTTTCATTTCATCACCAATTTTTCCCTCATCATTCTCATCAATCGACAAACAAAAAAGGCCCTTAACAATACATACAAAAAAAAAACAATTACAACCATCGTCGCTCAAAACATTTTTACACATATATTATTATTGTAATAAGTGAAAATGCGGAACAAAATATTTTCATCATTAAGAGCTACATTACACTTAAAGTATATTATTTGTTATATATACAAATAGAATAATTAATATATTGCGGTAGTCATAGGAAAATATGCAAAATATGGGAGGACTAGCACGACAAACATGCAAAAATTGTTATAATAATTTAATAACTGTAATATAAATAGAAAAAAAACAGACGAACGTTCATTAGTTTTTTTTCTTATTATATTGTTATATTTATACTTATGTATATTTTATTCAATTAGAAATTAACATTCGTATATAATTTTGTTAATATGGGAAAAATTGGAAAATGAAAGGGTTATAAAAAATATATATTAAGTGAAACGAATGTAAAATATTATTATGTTAATTTGAATTTTTTCCCTCATTTAATTTTGAGGAGGCAATTTAAATACAATTCAAATTTGCTCATTTTAATATCACACTGGGCTTCAACTGTCCCAAACGTGATTTAATTAAAAACGACTCAAAATTTCATGTGATGGACTTTGATATAAGTTGTCAGAATATGAAATTTTCATATTCAAGTTAATTAAAAAAAATAGAAAATAACTTTAAAAAACCAGGCGTCTTCACATTAAAATCCTGCATGAATTCTTAAAGGAAGGCTAGAGAGGCTAGACTTTTCCGGGAATGATTGTCCAATCAGGTGAGTACTCTTAAGCAGACCCGCCTCTTTATCAAGGGACCTGATTCCAGTTTACTAGACAACTGATGAAATTGAACCGTACTGAGCTCAGAGTTGAAGTTGGTATGTTCATTGCTCATTGTACTCTAGACTATCACCTCAGTCATTTTGACTCAAGAGATCCAATGTGCAAATGCTGCTCTGAACAAGAGGAGACTGCTGCTCATCTGCTTTGTGTATGTCCCAAGCATGTCAGATTGGGTGAGTACTTCCCCAGTATTGATTCTATCATAAAAGTTCAGGTGTCTGCCCTGCTTAGCTTTCTGAGAAGGTGTGGTCACTTTCCTGAACTGAACCAGGACTAGTGGACTTCTTATTGCTTTAGTTGATTCTCTAGATGTGGTTCCTTTTTCATCATATATGATGATAATGGGTATGCAGAATGGATCTGTCTGTAGATCTGAGTTCTGGTTCTCATCTGAGTCCACCCTAGAAATCTGATCTGATCTGAAGTAATTTTTTTAAATATTCAAATTTAAATGAAATTTAATATAAAATTCTATTTTTAGGGTACTGTTCATGAGCTAAAAAAAAATTAACAATTTACGTAACAACACACAATAGCAAAAGCTATTTCAGTAAAATAATCAAAATAAATAAATTAAACCCTTCAATCTACGCTTTACGTAGCATGACGTTGCCTTTTTCACTTTAATACTTCCTCTTAACATACAAAAATAAGCTGAATTTTGTCAACAAATATTTAATGTATAAACAAACGAAATTAAGTTTGACATGTGTGTATACACACACACACTACACGGAAAATGTCTATAACTTGATTATGTGCAATCAATGAATCAAGGTCGCATATTTTGTACAACAGATTGTTCCTGTGCCTGCTTAAAATTTGTTTCTATTAATTTTCATTTATCATCATTTCATTTGGATCAAAGAAAGCCCAAAGCATAATCATGAATGGATTAGCTTGATTAAAGTTCTTGTTGTTATTGCTATTATTATTATTATTGCTATTAAAAACGAACGAAATTTTGCTAGGAAAACAACCAAAAAATTAAAATGTTAAATCAAACTGCTTGAAGCAACATTCTATAAATATGAATATGTATCTTGATTGCGTGTGATGCATAAATTTATGAAAGCTATAAATATGAAAATGATTGTTTTGTGTATACACACACAAATATTGAAAGGTTCACTCAATCAAAATCAAAATGAAAATTATACAGAATGACTATTAAAAGCGGGTTAAAACCGTGATTTTGCTTTGTTGCTCATTTCATTTTACGTTCATTTGTTGTATTGTGTCACATTCACTTTGTGATTCATATTAAGCAAAAAGAACATCATTATTTTTGGATTACGTATTGATTTCCCATTTTAATTTCATTCGTAGTTCATTTCCCTTTAAAAATACTAATTTTTGATGCGATTCATTGTGTGGCTTGATGTTTTGATGTGGTCAGTCGGAAATTTGTCATGATTTGAATCAACATTTCAAATGAATATTGTTTTCATCATCAATCAGCGATTTTCACTCACAATCATATCACAGAAAATGAACTAAACACCTGCTCTCAACCACAAATACAAACAACATTATATTAAATCTATATCTTACACAAGCACAATCAGTGGTAAACCTTATGTAAATAACAATAACCATGATGGCCTGCATAAATTATGAAATTAATATGATGCACTTGGATTTAATTTAATCTATGAATTTTCTTAAATATAACAAAATACACGTAAGATTTATTTATGTCGTAATGCATGGTCATGTAATTGGATTAAAATAAACAAGGGCTGCAATACGGTTGAATGGCAACCACATAATATGAGTGTGTATGTGTTATGATTGATGTTTTTGTTGTCTGACCACATAAATGAAAATTATGTGAATTTAAGATAATATGCATCATTATTATTATGCTTGAATGGAATAGAGAAAAGGATTGGTACCCACATCAAAATACAATGCATGAATATTGTAAGGAAAGTATCTTAATTTAAATGGAAACGCCTGGTAGTTACATAAAATATTTCTTTTGAGAAGTAATTTAAAAATCTTCTTTCATTGTTTTTCAACTTGTGTGTGAGAAGAAAATGAAAATATATCATATTTCATAAAAAAAATATTCTAATGAACCTGAAAATAAGTGCAAACATCTTTTAAATGACAGGGAACATAATGAAAATGTCTTGTACGAACATCGCTTCATCGTGATCTTCAGAGATTTTTGATTGGATCAGATCAGATTAGATTTGTAGGGCGGCTATTAAGCATGCACTCAGCTTTTATTCTGTCATCCCAAGCAGTCGCCACCTTTAGGTTAGATTTTTAAGGGCACCACCGCGGTCTCAAAGAGTCCTATTGTGGTCTCGCCACCTTTATCACGCCTTTACCTTAAATTTGATAGTGCTAACCACTGCTTGGTACAATCCCCAATTTATTGGATCAAAGAAGGTGAAAAAATTATTATTTATTTTGAAAACATTGAATTTAGTCACACACAAATGCACTTTCATACCCTTTTTGGAGGTTCCACTTTTATTTTATTTCTTATAATATTTTTCTACTAATACTGATTTCTTACATTTAAGATGAAAGCCTCTTATAAACAGTAAATTCAAAAAATAAACATTAACTTAAGTGAACTTTTACCCATACATACGCATACACACACACACACACACACACAGAAAGATACCAAAAAGAAAAACAAAACCTTTTCTTTCAACATATTTTTCTTCAGCTTCATACTTGCCTATGTATATGTAAATCTACTTAAATCGCACTCTTATGACTTTCCATTGTTTATCATCCACACACATACACATAAAGACGATGATGATGATGACTATCTTTCACATTTGATAATATGTTTTTTTTTTAAGTCGACGAATAATGTGATGAATACGTGAGTAAACAAGTGTTGTTAAAAGTAAATCATCTCGCACATTCTTTGAAATATAAATTTTCATCTCACAAATATTGTAAAGAACAAAAAAAAAGGGAAATAAAAGACCTACTTATGTAAAAGTTTTATGTATTTTATATTTTTTTTCTTTATTTTGATTTGGTATCGGTATGTAATGTTTATGAAATGATCTTTTCCCGTAACAATAATAATAATAATGTATTTATATTTCTTAGGAAGTATAAGATAAAAAAATGTTAATGCGAGAAAAGGAATTGTCATGATATGGTTGATTTTTTTAGTGCATTTCGTAAGAAAAAATGCACTATTACAGACGGTTTGTCCACCGTCACTTTGATCTCATTTAGTTCCATAACTTCGGAACGGTCCATTGGAGCGAGGTCGGGTTTTTTTATTAGACCGAGTTAGTTTCATTAGTTTTTAGATTTGGCTCATGGATTGGGCTCCAGAGCCTCGAAAGCCTGAAAACCGTTTAAAAAGGTTAAAAATTTAAAAAATTTGATGATTTGTTTTGTTGGATGGAGTAGTTTATAAAAATGAACTTTAACTCATTAGCTCTGAGGCTAGGCTCAGGGATTGAGCTCAAAAATTAGGCTCCAGAGCCTGAAAACGGTCAAAATCCCAAAATGTCCAATTTTTACAAAAAATTTCAAAATGGCGGGTTTCTTTTTCAAAAATTTTCAAAATGACGGAGAATTTTCAAAATGGTGGTTATTTTCAAAATGGTACTTATTTTAAAAAAAGTTAAAAACAGTTTTTTGTCACTATCATAATTTATCATCGAGTTCCATTGAAATGCACTTTTCTGAACCGCCCAGTGGTTAGGAGTTCTAATTTTTTTCTTCTTTTTTGACAAGTGTGTGTAAGGATTAAGTTGCTTTTAAGAATTTCAATCAGTATATGAATATTTAATCTGTAAAAGCAAAACAATAAAAGAAACAATATTTTTCCATTTGTCACTAATACTCTACATAATAAAGAGATATTTTCACGTATTCATTGACACGATAATGCTTTTTGTGATGTATGGTTAAGATATAAAAATTTCAATAGAATTAAATCGAAATTTGCGTATGATTTAGTTAGTTTTGATTTTTTTTATTTTGTGTCTTGATTCTTTATAAACCCAAATTCGAAGAAGATCACAGTTTTAATGGAAAATTTTTACATTCAAGTTAAAAAAAAATTTGAAAAAAATATAACTCCATGAGAGTTATAAAAAATTATTTTCTTTGAATCCAAATTGTAGGTCAATTTGTTTAAAAAAAGCGAATAATTACAGTTTTTGAGCTCTTGAACTTTCCTGTTTTAAAAGAGAATTAGATGAATTTGCTTGCAACTTAACGCATTTTTTGCCGGTTTCAATTTTTAATTTCTAGTTTAAAAATAATTAACTTTAGTTCCACACATATTCATTTCATGGCAACTCATTTGGTCGCAAGACCAAATGGGGCGCCATGCCCATTCCATTTTTCCTCAGGTCAGTCTGAAAGCGTGGTTCCACAGAAGAGAATACAGTAGAGAGATCATTGTGACCGGAAATCGTCTCATCACAAATCATATGCGCACTAACGACCATCTTAACCGGATTGAATTCGTAACTTCACCTATATGTGATTGCGGTCAGAATTATGAGACGATCGACCATACCATCTGGCAATGCCCACTTATATTAAGAGGAAACCTAACACAGGATTTAGCGCAAATGAACATCCGCGAGGGCACGCCAGTGCGCGATATTCTTGGAACTAGGAATTTCAACGCAATCAAGACCCTCTTTGCACTCCTGAAAGAAAACAACAAAATCATCTGACGAAATAAAAGACTCCCGATTTTACTACACAAGACCAATAATGCCTATTTGGCGCCAGGTCATCACCATATTTTGTAAAATATGACTTTGTTTTTATTTAAATAAAGGATAAAAAAAAAAAAAAATATTCATTTCATTTCATTATGTAACATAAAATTAATTACAATTACCATTTCATTTCAAGCTCTCTCTGTTTCCATTGAAAATATAGAGAAATGAAAAAATACAAAACACTCGTTTGAATGAATGTTAGAAATACAACAAAAAATGGTGTAGGCCATATTTGTTCTATTGTCCTATTTCCTTACTGCTATTTGCAAAAACAGCAAAATTGTGTAAAAGTTTCTATGGAAATTAAATTTCATTAGAATGCTCAGAGATATGGAAGACCAAGTGCTTTGAGCTATTTTAAAAATATTCAAGGAATTTCTGTATTAAATACGAATTTTAATTAAGGATGTGAAAAAATGTAAATAAGTGTTAGTTTTCATTCCAGAGGACTTAATTTCAAGGAAAAGGATATTTTGATGTGACTTTGAACTTAAATTAATTTTTTTTGTTTAAATTTTTAATTGCATTTATACAAAAATTGAAAAATAAAATTATTCGAATTTAATATTTTTTTTGCATTTACGGACCTAAAGCTTTTATTTCAAAACGAATAAGAGACAGCTTTATCTTATCTGTTTTTGACTAAGATAAGCATTATATATATATAAAAAGGCGTAGACCGCGGATTGAAGTCCTATTGTGTTCTGATTAAATTCTAAATTAATGGCATAATACGAAATCTAAAATTCCTTTTCTTTAAAGCTTTATCTTTTGTCAGTTTTTTTTTATAAATTTCCTTGACCACATTTTAGTCCCTATTCAGTTTGTTACTTAACATGGTATGAAACACATGTTGTCTGAAAATAAACAAAAACACTTTTTTTATTGTGTGAACTGTTAGATTGTATGATGTATATTTAAACTAAATTAAAATAAAATTTGACAGTTGATTTTAAAATATTATTTAAGTGCATTTCCTTTTTAAATAGAACAAAAATCTGTCTTTTTTGCCATAAATATGCCATCGTATGCAATGGAAATGACGCACATTTGCAGAAAACTTTCAACAGAGTGCAAAAAATGTTTATTTTCAGACACAAGAAAAACCATTCTTTAATAGCCCAATATTTTTTTTTTTTTGTCAAAAACAGTTTACAGAAGATAAAGAAACCTTTCAAAAAGTTTGTAAACTTTTCTTTTACTTTGTGTTATAAATTTCACAATACAATAACAGTAAATTTTGTTTTTCTTTTTCAAACACACACACGCACACACACACACACACCTACACAGACGTTTAAAAGGTCTGATGACCATCATTGATCATATTTGATTTACTTATAAAAAGAAAACTAAAAAGTTTTAAGTGTGTTAAATTCCATTGAGACAGAACATGTATCGAATTGACCAAATTTTATCTTTTCATACTTTTGATAACAAAGAAAAGAACCTGAAATGAAATTATTTGTATACAAAAATTGAGTATCAAGGGATATCAAAACCTCAATACACTTCATTATCCATACAACACATTTAAATTGACGCTTTTCTGATCTTTAATCAAAATGGGCCTTACATGAAATTGAATAAATAAAACACACACGTTTCAATCATATTTTCACACACAAACACCTCTTTTGTGAGTTAATATTTAATTTTTTTGTTTGATTACACATGTAATTGATTAGGAAGTGAACATACGAGAATTAAATATAGCTATGTCTGTTTATACTCTGATGTTATCAGTTATGATTGATATGATTTTTTTTTATTATTACCGTTATTTCATTTAATAATGTATTATTTTGAATATATTTTAACATAACTATCGTTTACGAGTAAGAGTTATAAAAAAAATGTGGACAAGTTTAACGCCAACATTTCATTTAACGATATTTTAATGTTTAACTCATTCTATGATTGTACTAAAAATAAGGACTTTATGGGAGTTACGTAAAATGTGATTGACATCAATTTATCACTTTTTATGTATATTTTAAAAATAATTTATAGTTAAATAAAAGATTTATTTCAGTATAACATGCGTAATTTTTTTTTATCGAAATCATAAATTAAGGTTTAACGATCCCAAAAAAAAAGAAATGTTGAGAAATTGCTTACACACGCCAATAATAACCTTAAACCATCAAAATAATCTAAAATTCATGGTAACACTCATTTCACCTTAAATTTTCAATGAAGTACTTCTTGGAAATTTTTTATTATTTTTGCCCTTATATCTCAGGTCATCATCATTTGTAGATTTCCTTAGATAATTCATCAAAAGCAAAATATTCACATAAAATTACTGAATTGGGACCTCTATTTCACGCACCTTCTCAGTTGTCTCATTATTATAACAATTCGTCACATTAAAAATATCTACGTTTGCCTAGTCAAGGAAAATAATAAATTAATAAAAGTAGGAAATTGAGAAAAAAAACGATGAGAAAAAATATGTTCTTCTCCACAAGACACATTTAAGATATATGTGGTAAAAAAATGTAATAAATCTAAATAAAGGATCTCTAATGTCTTTATATACCGGTTTTGTGCACGCACCTTTTCCTCAATATGTATACATTTTTTTATTTTATCATATAAATTTTATTTTTGAATTCTTTTAACATACCGTTGTTTATGTGCGAATTTCGTTCCTCTCTCTTAATGGAAAGAAGAAATTTAAAAAAAAATCCATTTTTTTCAAATAAAAAGAACACGAAACTTATTTTATGTCAATTTAAATGTCATTTGAGGAATAAAAAGATAAATCTTCGAAATTGTATCCATTTTTCTTGAAGAAAATTTAAGGAATTGGGTTTTTATTGCCCTTATACCACATTTTGACTATTAAAATTTATTTTTAAATAACACTCAAAATTGATCCTGGTAGTTTTTCGGCTCATAATAAATAATTTTAATATTCTTCAATAAAACCTTAACTTAATAAATGGAGACGACTAGTATTTTATACATTGAAAACTATTAAAATTACATTGAAAGTCATGGTTTACCAATTTTATTAACGAAATTTTTCAAATGGTTACTATACAAAATGTTAATTTGAATAAAATTCATCATTAATCAATCGTTTCTATTTCTAAAAGTTTTTTGTTCTTTATTTGAATTTAAATTCACAAATTTTTTTTTCATTTCATTTTTATCGATAATTAAATGGATTTGGAAATAAATGTTTTTGTTTCAAGTCCCTTTTTTTATTGATGACTTTTTATT
The DNA here is from genome assembly GCA_900002565.1 of Culicoides sonorensis. Lineage (NCBI taxonomy): Eukaryota > Metazoa > Arthropoda > Insecta > Diptera > Ceratopogonidae > Culicoides > Culicoides sonorensis. The sequence continues at coordinate 170,207 of LN483429.1, forward strand.
TTAGTTTTTAAAGTGATTAATCTTTGGTGTGACTGTTGAACCTTTTTGCTGTCCTTACTTGAATTGGAAAGTTGAAAAAAAAGAAAGTTTTTCAATAAAGCATGTGTCGAGTAATCAATAAATTTTGGATGTTAAACATAAATCTTTTGAAAATGAAATGAAAGTACTATGTGAAATGTAAAAGGAAATGTGATTCTAAAAACAAATTTACAACTGAAACACAAGAGTTGGAATTTTCATAAAATTTTATATTTGACACATTAAATATATGATTGCCATGAGCTATGTTCCATTTAATTATTACTATTCTTATTTTTTTCTGAACAAACATTTACAGAAATGACACTTCCGTGAAATCACTTCTATTGTAGAGCTTTTTATTTGGTTTTGCTTTGCCTTTACATGTGTAAACGGAAGTGTTTTTGTGTGTTTATGTCTACTAAAAGGTTATTTGCTTTTTTTGCCTTTTTTATTTTATGACGACAAACTTCTAAACAATTACCTTTTTTCTTTGTAACACACTGGAAAATTTTCTTCCTTTTACTTTGAATTTGAATGTGTGTGTGAGTGTGTTTACATATTACAATAAAAGGAAAAGAACAATTACCATTTGTTTTGATTTTCTCGTTTTTGTGCTTTTTTAAATTTTCCTTGTACTTTTGCTTGTCGGTCATCGAAATTTATTTCTTTGTAAAAAAAGGGACTTGTTTTAATTTAAAACCTATAGGTTTTGCATATTTGTTAATTTAATTTTCGTTTTAACCTTTTACTTTTTTTTCTAAATGGAATTAAAAGCATTTCAATACAAATACATGGATTTAAAACTTTTTAACTGTCCTTTAAATTTTATTTGAATCGAATTTCCTTATAAAAACGACAAATTAATAAAAAAAAGTATCGCAGGTATAAATGAAAACAAACACGTTCACTAAATAAATGGTTTCAAAAACATTCCATAATACTAAAAAAGGGGTTTAAACAGGTATTTTTTGTCTTGGCATGCATGATATTGTTTTTTTACACGATTATAAGGGGATTCGTGAATGTGAAGAATAAACAACAATATTGGAAGATGGGAAAAAAACCAACGTAAAATTGAGAACAACATCACATAAACATAACAAAACATCTCTTTATTATTCATTCATCGTCCTATATTTGAAACCTTTTTTCATGCAAATTTTTCGTTCTTTTTTTTTGATCTTTTATCACCACAACGAACAAAGCATTAGATAGGCATCAATTTTGATGACATTGTGAATGATTTGACTCCGAAATTTAAATTTTTTCACTTAAGTCGAATTCTCTTCAAATTAAAACTGTTTCCCTCTCTCTCTCACTAATTTCAGTGAAATATCTTGGTAATTTTTCAATGGAACATGTCAAATTTAATTAAAAATGGTCCTGTCTAACCTAAAACCGTAAATATTTTCAAACATTTTTGTACATTGTTTATATAAATTTAGCTCTACAAATAATGATGAAAGAAAAAGAGGAAAAAAACACAGGTAAATGAATGAAGAAACTGAAATAACAGCCAAAATCCCTTTTTTGTACTTTACTTGTGAAAAACCACAAAAAACAAAAATATAATAATAAAAATAATTGAAATTAGGTTATTTATTCTCCTCTTTATTATACATTTCAACAAAATTCATTACCACATGTTATACCTCAAATGTGAAAGATCAAACAAACAAAAAAAAATGAGGAGAAAAAAAATCTGCTTCATTAAATAATGTTTGTCTAACCCATCAACAACACTGCCTTTGGTTTGGTTTTGAATGTATATTTTCGTTATTATGTGAAAATATGGGTAAAAATAGCTTGAAACCTAATTTCTTATCGTAAGGATTCGATTTATTTCATTGTTTCTTTTTCTTTAATTTTCGTTAATTAACTGTTACAAGTTGAAATTTTCTCAATTTCGATATCATAAGGACTGAAACCTGTATCCTTACATATGTGTTCGTATGCGTATAGATACAGAACCTGATTTGCAATGCCAATGCACGGAATTTCTTAAAATTTTGTTAAGAAGCTGGATCTAAAACGAGTTTTGTAGTCCAATTAATTAAAATTTAAGGCCTTGGTTTAATGTCGATTTAAATTAAATTCAGCTCAGTTCTCTATTTGTATAAATTTTTCATTTAATTACACTGCAATTCACAAATATATGCCTTATAATGCCTTTTCCCTCAAAATAACATTTAACTTTCATATATTTTTTTATTTTACAAGAAAATATCTAACATTAAATGAAAAAATGTGTGTGTGTGTGTGTGTGTACTGTTATGATCAGTTTAATAATTATATGATAAGAAGGTGCAAGTTTGCAGCTTTGATAAACTTTTTTAAAACCACTTGAGCCCAACTTGAACATAAGTTTCTCTGTGCTTGCACACCAAAAAACTTTTCATAACACAATGAATGTACTTTAAAAGTATAAAATGAGAAAAAAAATATGTTAAAAAATTTTAACTTATTTCATGTTCATAACATATATTATGAGATTTTTTTGAAGGGTACGCAAAACCATTTTATATTAATTAATTTTTGTTTAACTCTGATGCAGAAAAATGTAATTAAATCTCATTAAAAAAGTTTTGAATCCTGCAATTGAAGTCACTTCCTTGAAAAGCACTCGTGGATTTAATATTTAGTTTGAATTTAAGATTAAAATTCAAATCTTCAGAACCATAACAAAAAAAATGTTGATACGACCTCAAGCTAAGTGTATAAAAAAGAACAATATTGAAAGAGGAGCATAAACTTTATCTAATATTTTTTTCAAAAAAAATTACTCACAAGTGGGATACTTTTATCTTATACTTTTTTTAATACACATATTTTTACTCGAAAAAGATTTAAAAGTTTAATTTTTTATTCCTCAATCTAGAGCTTGAATAAACTAAGATCCTTCTTAACTTGAAGATACCAAAAATAATGTTTTGCTAATGTCCTTGTGGGTATCATAAAATAATCAAAAGAATTCTACTTTGTTATTTGAAAAATCAAAGTTCAATTAAAGGAGTAGGAATTGGATCAATTTCTGTTAATGTTGATTCAAAAGTTTTTTAAGAACCAGTTCAGAACCTAAACAGACCTGTAATATTAAAGAGTTTCAATTTCAAAATCATCTTCATCAAATCAAATAACCGGATAAAAATACAGAGAAAAGAAAAATGAGCACATGAATGTCTCAAGAGACCATCATGATATCATTTTAGTTGAGATTGTACAAGAATTAGAAAAAATATACTTTATCACACCTCTGAGGCTTAAACAGATGCTTTGAACGGCTTGATTTAGTTATCTTTCGATTTCCAGGAGAATTTTTTTCCTCTTCTACATTTATAGCACTAAAAACCAATTCTTGTTGATCAATAATATCATATAAGAGAATTATATGCAATCGCTTACTAAATTCATATTCTACATCAATGCATTATAACTATTGAATGAAATATGTGAAGTAGAAAAGTTATCCTATTACTTGCCGAGAGTAAACCAAATATTATTATTAAAACAATCCATGCTGTACATGGAGATAAGAAGAAGATGCGAAAGTTTTATTTCTTAGTCATATAAATTGATATCAAATAATAAAAGATTCAAACCAATATCTTTCATTTTTTACAATATTTTTTTTTTATTATTCAAGAAACTTCATCTTAACTCGATTTTGTGTGCTCAAAGAAAATCTAGACGATGTCGTCATGTTACTTACTGCCTGTATTTTTTTATCAATGTATTTTTATCTCACAAAATATAGTATAAAAGTTATAGCAGTGATACAATTTTTTTATTATTTTAAAAATAAAATGACTAGGAGCGATCGTGTGGTTGCAACTGAAAGTGCAAGCATAAGTAGATGAAGGTTTTTTTCTGTGTCTGTGTGTATATGAAAGTAAAAATGTATCAAATGTTGAGCATGTGCCAAGAATTTATAAATTGATTTTAAAGTCGTTATTTTCATCTCAATTTTTTTTTGTTATGTGGGAGCTGATTATATTGAAATAATAATTTCTCACATGATTTGGTTTTTTAATTCTAACCACTTTGTAGAAGTTGGTTCGATCAAAATTTTTATTCCAGATTAAATATGCAGATCGTGTTTGAATAGAAGTTGCAATTTTTTACACGTTCATTATTTTTATGGTCATATAAAGAAGGTATCGGTGCATCGTGTAAATGACCGAGTAAAAAGTGAGCAAGCTTCTCTTCTAGCCTTTAAATAGCACCTTGTTGAATGTTCTTGCGAATCAAATTAAGTAACCAAGATTTTTAACGCCGATGCTTTACATAAATTTAACTGTCAAATTCCCCTTTTTGTTTGAGTTGTATCTAGTTTTTGTTTCCACTATTTTTTCGTAGAAATCATTGCGATCGTTAGAAAATCGTCTTATCTCGAGAGCTTTTTCGATTTACATTGATATGAAGATGTTTTTATGCATAAATTAACGCTAATAGTATTCATTGTCACCTTAAAAATTCGGAGGCACTTTTGTAATTTGTGTGAAATTTCAACACACTTAATATATCTTTGACCACAATAGGACTTATTGAGACCGCGCTGGTACCCTTGTAAAACCTAACTTATATACTATTAGATGAACAAAAGCAAGCACTTGACCAAAAAATTGCCGTATCACAGTTTTGTTACAGTCTATTTTTTAACTCATTTCCATTAAAATTGGCAAAGTAAAACTCATATGTTCACAGTTTTCAATTTGTTTGACTTAATTAGACCAATTTCACGTTTTCCGTTGCAATACAACACTATCATCACTAGATCAAAAAACTAATCACACTAATTTTTATTAAAGTTTTCATTTTGACATAAAACTTTTATTTAACAGCATATTACCCAACAAAAATATCATCTGTGTATTGTGTAAGAGACGTCTATTTATAAATAAAGCGTTTTATTTCACATAATAAGTACAATTTTGAAAGTTTTATATGTTTTTATCGTAATATTATGTGAGTGTGTGTGTGTGTGTATGCCATGTCATGCTTGTCTCTGTCAAAAAATTGCATATTCATACAAACACTTTGGAACACTTTAAACGTGGAAAAAGTTCATTTGTATTTTATTTCCTGTTCCACACTTATCCATTAGATGATATTTGCGTGTGTGTGTGTGTGTGTGTGTGTGTTTTCCATGTTAAAATAATATGGTTCAAAAATGTCTCGTTTTTAGCATAGATGAATGTGTAGTGTATTTGCATTTAATATAAATTTTAAGTCTACATGTATCGTGTGAATATAAACATTGAATAATCGTATAAATTTCAGTCAGTTTCTCTCAAATTTCATTCTCTTCAAAAAAGTTAAAGCTTATTATGCAAAGTAGTTTTCACAAAACATTCAACTAGATGAGTTTTTATAAGTGTGTGTGTGTGTGTATTTTTTGAATGTGATATTTCAAAATATTTTTGTGTTTTGTTGTATGAACACACGTTAAGATAAAGAATTTTATAAAATTGGGACTGACATTTAATGTGAAATAAACTTGTTAATGTTAAAGTTCCTTTTTTTCTTTCTTTTTCTTGTTCACTGACTGTAAACGATGATGTATATAAACGCCTTTCGTAATTTTCTTTGCTAGTTAAGTTGATAAGTAAGACATCAATGGCAAAGAATGCTACATTTGAAATAAAGTTGTTAAATTCAATACATAAAAGTGAAGCAAAACTAAATGAGAAAATGACTGTGAAATATAATGAAATTCGAATGAAAGATGAGGAATTTGAATTAAAAAAAACTTTTCTTGGTTTTACTTATTTGAAAGGATTTCTTCTTACACTAATTAGTTTAAATAATTAAATGATGTTTTACTGAGAAAAAGAAGCCAATTAAGAGTCTGTTTATTTAACAAACAACGACATTTTATCAACTTCCAACTTAAATAAGACCTGAAAAGAGCACACGCTCTCATATAATTAAAAACTTTTCACTAGCCCACATTTTTTAAATTTACCAGAAAATCGCCCTCACCTTTAGAACCACAATCAAACCATTTCCATTCACACATAAATAAACTCACCTCAACCTAACACTATTGACACAAATTATATTCAAGTTCGATTTATGTATTTGACAAATATTTACCTCTACAAATTGGCATGATACAATTTCATAAGCGATCCATTTCTCTGTATGATGATGAAAAGATGGACAAACTAACAAATTTGTCAATATGAACTTTTGCATTCAATTATCTGATCTGTATACTCTATAATTGAATATCCAATTTTATTGATTTATTCACTCAATATTGTAATAAAGAAATAAATTTTGAAATAGACAAGAATGAAGTGACTACAAAATGAGAAATAGAGATTTATAAAATTTTGTTTGTATTGAATTCGGATATTAAAATGTTTTTCGTTTCACTTTTCTGTAAGTTGTAGTATTTATAATCAAATTGAAAATTTTATGCAGATTAGAAGAGGATATTTATAATTAATTTACACTTTTCAAAAGTTCAGTTTGCTGTTTGTCATTTGTAAATAGTTTAGTTAAATGCTTTCTATTTTGAGATAAATGATTGATGAGTTAAGTTCATATACAATAGATAAATAGAAGATATTATTGAATCATATTTTTTACAGGATTCCATGTACATAGCAGAAAAATTTTAATTGAAAATCGAGAATATTTTTGTATGAGCATTTTAATTGGTTTCGAAATTTGAAAATGTTTTTACATTATGGCATTTTCAATAATGGCAATAAGATGGACGATTTATGGAATTATAGCTATTTATCCGAGTTTACATTTTGAGTTTATCTTCCAGGACACATTTAATGACAAGGCTTTTTAATGTACTTGAAATGATCCTAAGTTAGGAGAAAAATACTAATCAATGGCTCTTCGTTTAATGTAAACTTAAATTACGATTACGAGCCCAATGTGAACCCAGTGCCATTTAAAAAGATTTGAAACAAAAAAACTAGACATGGTTTTAATAGGTCTTTCTTGAGATATTGATTAAAACCACATAATTACTTACTTCCTATACGCTTTGTCCTTCCTCAGGGAGGCTAGACTGTCCTCATGTTGAGCAAAGGCGATCTACAAAATGTCTCCATCTAGAACGTCGGATTGAAATTTAATTCAGTTCCCCCAAGTTGTTAACTTGTGCATCATTTGTCTCTCTGACCGAGTTGCCATCAGAGAATGTGGAGTCGCGCCAAGTGTTCTTTGATCGACCTCTTCTACGGTTACCTTGTGGATTGTATACAAGTGCGTGGTGGCAAACTTCTGAAGGGTCTTTTTGTAAGGTATGCCAAATACAACCAAATTCTTCTACGTATCTCCATATTTATGTTTCACGCTCACCACACTCCCTAGATACATGAATTCGTTGACTTGTTCTATTGGATTTCAATCGAGCAACATCAGCTTGGCTTGACTTTTACTGCAGCTTTCGCCACTTCGTCCATCACAAAAGGGTCAGAGAGGTTCGAGCCGTGGAGCACACTACAAGAGTAACCCTCGTAGCTATCAAGTAACAGGCTCACGATTTTATCAGACATTCCCACATTATGCCGGTAACATATTTGATGCATTGAAAATGTGTACTTGGAATTTATTAATATAATATAAAATGTTAGCCTGAAAATATTCATTGGGCTCGTTTTTTGAACATAAGTGCACTCAAAAGTGCACTAGGAATCTCTAAATTTTCCATTAAATTAAGAATTTACAGCATAAATTCAATATTTCAGCAAAAACTTATCAAAGTATGCCTATATCGAAACATTGATAACAGTTTTCAATGTTTATTAAATACCTCGGTTATGGTATGCAGATAATTTAAATCAAGTTTAAACGAGTTAACAAGAGCGTGTTTGAAATTATTTTCATTTTGATTAATTTCTAGTGCTTTTATTCGATTTTTTTTTATATTCCATCAGACCAAGTTAATTTAATATTAACAAGAAAAGTATTTTAAAAGTTTGTCTACTTATACAGAAATATCTTCATCAAAATAAATCTGTACCATCTTGTTTCGGATGAAATTTCCGGTATAAGGAAGAAACATATCTTATAATTCATAGTGGTAAAGCAAAACAATACGAAAGAAAAAAAGATTTATTACAAAACTGGTCATCTCAAAGCATATATCTAATAATCGTAGTGTATATTTTCAAGGTAAAAAGTGGAAAAAAACATTATTCCATTATCATCATCATCATCATCATTTCTTACTTACCTTTATAAATGTAACATAAATAATTCAATCCTTCCACTGTATCTACACGTCGGTGTTTATAGACTGGTGTTTCCTTTTTTTGGAGTAATACTTTTCTTGTAAGCTTTTGTTTTATTCTTGTTTTTCACTTTGTTTATTATTATTATTATTATTTTTCGTTTCTCTTTTACACTCTCTTTTAATATTTTGACGCACACTCAAGCAGGTGAAAAATTTATTGCTCAAGTATTTGATGGTTGTTATACATTTCCTTTTTTTTCTCAAGTTTGTTTTACTTTATTTTGATTAAATAATCACTTGTTTTTGATGCAATGCTCTCATTACAAATGAAAACATCTGGCGCGGTTGTTATTCAAGTTAAAAAAGTTGTTTTTCTTCAATTCTTCAAGGAAAACCCCTTGCATTAAATCAAAGAGTAATAATAAATAAAAAAAAGGTACGGAAAATTTTTTTATTACTTTTGAGGTTTAATGTACTAATATTGTGATTAAAATTACCGTATTTTTTTTATATTTTCACTACTTCTTATTAAGATAAGTACATTTATTTTTTAAAATAAATCATTTGTAATGACATTCTGTTGAATTAATAAAAATTGAAGTTTTCACTATTTATTATTATTATTATTATTTATTTATGAAATTTCAAATTTTATTCATTTGATTGACCTGACATGCTGTTAAAATATATCATATAAAGTTCATTGTTGTCAAAAAAACGACAACTAATCGTTTTGATATCATTTTCAATTAAATCACGGATATGATGATGATTTTCATTCATTACAATGACTGTTGAAAAACAATATCAGACTGATGACATGTCCAAGTCCTAAAAATAACAATGAAATGAAAATAAAATTTTATTATGTTTTGTTTTGATAATAATGATTTTGTTATTTGAGTACTTGAAATTCACTGAGAAGGGGAAATTTTGTTGAAATGACTATAATAATGAGATTCGAAGGATCATGAGGCAATAGATCTATGATTTAAAGAAATATGTCGCCTTAATTTCTCGTGTAAGAACCTTTTTTTTCATTTTTTAGGTCTACATATCATAAAAAATTCGGGTGAAATCAAAAATATGATCATGATTATAAATTTCACAGTCTGTTTTGTTTCACTCTTAGTTGAAAACGCTCCGCAGTACAAAATAATTTGGTCCGTAGACGGAGATCTTTGACTGACGCTTCAAACATCATGGGGTGGTTTGCGGGACACTTTCAACTTACAGTTGGGAATTTAGGCGTTTAATTGTCAAACCACCAACATTGGACCTTTATTTAAATCCTGTCATCCGAAGCAGTTGCATCTTTTTCAAGTCAGAATATTTCAATTATATGAGTTTTAAAAAAAAAATTGCTTTTGCTAAGACCCCATAAATATTATTTTGAGACATATAAAAAAAAACTATCATAAATTTTGCTCTTCTGGGTTATAATTTTATTCGTGATTATAATTTTTTTGTATATCAAAAATCAATAAATAAATAAATAAAAAAAACGACAATAAATTAAATAAAATTCTAATAACTATGCAATAGAAAAGACCCTGTTGAAATAAATATCGATTTTGATTTACACGACCTTTGACACTGACAGCCATTTAACATTTTATTTGCCAAAAATTTTGTCTAGATTGCAAAACAATATCATTTTTTTTTTGTCACCAAGACCACCATCACACATAAAGCAATAAATTTTTGAATTTTATTATTATTCAACCACAGACGCACCACCATCACAAAAAAAAAACCACCATCAGTATCATTCATTTTATTTATAATGTTATCACAAAAGCAAATTATCAGTTGAAAATACATCAAGGAACATTGTGAATAAAAACCAAACTTTACCAACAAAATTAACCTACATTTTATTATGTAAATATTCACATTTTTCATTTCTCGCTCGTGTTTCTTCTCCTCTTTTTTTTATTTTTTATTGTACTTGGTCTGTAAATTGGATTGAATTGTATTTTTCAGATGAAATTCGTTCGTTTTATTATCATATCATTATTATTATGTTTGGCATTAAAATATGTTTTATTTTCTTCATTTATTCATTTTTATTTTTTTTTTTTGAACAAAAAATAAATTCATCTCTGATGATTTTATTCTCAAATAAATGCAAAATTTTATTATTATTTTTGTTCACATTCCAGATTTGTATAATTTTTTATTATTATTATTATTATCATTTTATTTTTTTTTCTTCTCTGTTGCATTTTATGATCAGTGTATATTTTATATTACAAATTTGAATAAAATACGCATTATATGAAATTTTCTCTTAAAAACAATTTTTTCATATCCGGTTGTGATACAAAAAAAAATCTGATAGATTGCGATGACACGATTTCAAAACATGTTATAATTTGGGAATAAGGGATTTCAAAAAGTGTATTTTATGCTTAGTGAAATTTAATTTATCTTGTATACATACTTTTTTGCTAAAAATAATCATCGTAATGGGACACAAATTCATCCTATTAAGATAATGTTAGTTTAATTGTTTTTCTTCTGCATCTCATTCAACATTGAAAATGTTTTTAATTTTATTAGAAAAAATTTATTTGTGTGAAATTTTTTCCGGACACACACACTCTCAATATTTTGAGTAAAAACTCTTCTAAAATACGTTTAAACCGCGTGTTGGTAAAATGACAACTGGCCTACATTTCTTCACATACATTCTGTTAAAACCAATTTTTCTTTACTTGCCTTACTGGTGCTGTGTGTGCATTTCCAGTCTATAAATAATGTTGACACACAAAGCACTCACATAATTTTCTGAAGAAGAACGATAACTAAGGCAATGGAAAAATTATAGACTGCTTGCTTGTCATCTACATGAAATTCCGTATTGAGGTAGGTAAACTTCCAGTGAGTGAAGTGCGCGCATGGGCTTTTCATTGAAAACATTCAGAAATCACTCATTTAATTCTTGATTTTTTGTTTGAAGGGGAAATTATCAGCTGGTTCTTTATTTATTGTAAAAGGCTATTTCATTTTATTTTATATATGTTACTGATTGTGCATATAAATTGTGAAAAATTATCAGGAAAAAATACGAGAAGTGGTCCCTACACACACACACACACACACTCACACACACTTACGTGTGACATTAAAAAAAATGTTTCATCTTTATCCTATAAACGTATTCTGTTCAAAGGATTTATTTTTTTTTCTACTTTTAAAGTACTTAAGTACAAAACAATATGAATTTTATTTTTTTTTGTAATTTACAAACGTATGTTTCATATAAAAAAAAGAAGATGCTGTAAAGATACTTAAAAAAACATTTAATTGGAAAATGGTTCTATAAATAAAATGCTTTCAGTTTAATTTGGAAATAAAATTTTATGTTACAAACATGAGTTTTCTCTTAATGCCACAAAAAATGTTTTGTTTTCATCTTAAATTCAGATAAAAATGATAAAATTCATAGAAATTGGATGGAGACCGATGTTGATCTTTCAGTTTATGGCCAATTTTCATTCTAAAATGTTAGATACTGAGAATAAATGATTCAATTTCTTGTTTCAAAAAGGTCTCTGGTTACAGAAATTAAAATGCAACATATTTGTCGACAAACTCAAAGCAATTCGAAACTAGTTTAATATCAATACCAGTATCAAACTTTTATCTTTCCATACAAAAAGAATAATTTTATTTAAACAAAAGTTTAAAGTTAAACAAATAATATTACAGTCGTTATTTTAACTTTAAAACGTGTTGAAAAACTTTTCCATTTCACATCTTTACTCTCTTCTTATTCATGAGCTGCAATATTTGGTATTGTTAGTGGTGATGATGTCGAGTTAAGAATATCAAATTTCAAAAGTAAAAGATCTGCATCAAGTAAATTGTCGGATGCATCAGTTATATTTGGAATATTATTCAAGTCAATTTGAAATTCATCAAACGAGTCGTTATTCCGTAACTTGTTTAGTTCCGTATCGATATTGTCATCAGAACTTGGTGATAGTTCGTTTGTTAAAATATTTGATATTTCCATTGATTTGGCATCAATTTTACACAAACTACAACGATTGTCAAGAGTTTTGCGTCGTTGTTCTTCAATTTGCATCCGTTCACGACTTAAATTTAATTTCTCGATTGATATCTTTGATTCACGTTCCTGTAACTCCTTCTTATGTCTTTGCAATACTTGTAATTTAATTAAAATATTGCGTTCCAGTGTTCTTGCATTTTTTAGTGCAGTCTCAGCTAATTTCTATTCATAAAAATTCATACAAAATCTGAATATAAGCAAAAAATTATTATGTTAATTGAAATTACCTCTTTAGCTACCGCTGCATTAATAGCTTCATTTAATTCACTTTCCTTGCTTCGTATTGTGTGTTCTTCTTTTAATAATTCACGTCTTTTAGTTTCATACTGTTTTTGTAAGTCAATTAAGCGATCACGTTCCATGTCAGCATGACGTCCCGCTTCTTCGGCTACCTTGAGTGCAGCTTCAATTTCTGCTCGGGATGTTGTCAGATCGGGACGCTTTTGGAGACGAAGATTTGTCTCTAGTTTGGCTTTTTCTGTAATTAAATTCATGCGTTCCTCTTCGATTTGTTTTGTTTGTCTGTCATATTCAACGCTCTGTAGCTGTTTAAGCTCCTAAAAATTAAAAAAAATAAATTTTAGAAAGTGATCGTGAACGATTTATACGAGCGCATTTCTATAATAAATAGAATTTGAATTTTTAAATATCCAGCCATTTTGGAAAATTTCAACGATTTGAAAAATCCCCCATTTTGATTTTGACACAGATGGACGGATGGCCGACCTGAATGTCGACAAAAGTCGCATTTTTTTCAAATCGATGAGAAATGTGCTAAAAATTGTGTGAGCTTTGATTTTCAATTTAAACTTTTACCTCAATTCGTTTTTGTTCCCTCGTCAATTGTTCTCTAATGAAAGCCTTTTCCCGTTCAAATGAGGCCTTTTCAACCTCTAATGCTGTAAATTTTTGTTTTAAATTCCAGTTTTCTTCACTTGAAGTTTGTTCCAAACTGTTCAATTTGATTTCAAGACTTTTGACCAATTCTAACAGCTGAGTTCGTTCCTCATCAGATTTTTCCTTATCTTTCAACATTAAATTTTCCATTTTTTCTACTTTCATTTCCCTCATTCTTAATTGAGATTCTCTTTCATGATACACATTTTCAATTTTCTCATGTAAATCAATTTTTAATGTGCCTAATCCCTCATTTGCATTTTCAAGTAATTTAGAAGCATTTCTTAATGTTTCAAGATAATTTCCATTTTCTTGAAGCACCGAAAATTCCAATAATTTTGATTGTCTTATGTTTTGTATCATATCTTTGTAATTATTTTCCATTGTTTCCAAGTCATTCTCATACTTTTTCTTAATTTCTTTTATATTTTCCTCATACTCGTCCTTTGCAGCTTTAAGTTTTGCGTTACTTTCTTCAACCAAATGCTGTTTCTCATTTTCAATGTCATCGATTTTCTGAAAATAATATTCTTGTAAACTTTTATTTTCAGCTCGCAGTCGTTCTTCAGTCTTTTGCAGGGATTCCTCGAGCAATTTAATTTGTTTTTTGTAACTGTTTTCCATGAAATTTATTTCATTTTCATGATTCGCATTTATATTTGAAAGTAAATCTTCTAAACGTAATTTTTCTAGCTCTAATTGTTTAATTTCAGTTTTAAAATTAATTTCAGACTTGTTTATGTCAGTGTCAGATGTACTTGAGTCATCTGTTGACTGTTGAATATTTAGCTTTGATCTTTTTAGCGAGTCTTTGTTCTCTTTGAGTGTACTATCACTTGAAAAATATAGTGCACTTGCTGGTTGTGTCATTAAGAGATTAATATGCGCATTAATTCTTTCCTGTTGTCGTTTGATGTTCTCTTCTAAGGCAGCTTGTCGTTGTAATTGCTTTTGAAGTAATTCGTTAAACTGAAGTTCTTGTTGTTTCAAAAGTGTCTCTTGTCTGTTTTGCATGTCAGTCAAAGCGAGTTCTTGTGATTTCATCTGAGCCGCGACTGCTAATTGCATTTCTTGCTGTTTTAACGAAGAAATTGCATTGTCGGTGTTCAAGGTGCTGGTCACAAATAATTGGGCTTTGTTATCGTAATTGAAAGGATTTGGTGAGGCCTCAACTTGATTTGTAACTATTTGATCTTGTCTTGGAGCTGGTGTTGGCACTATTTTTTGTGGAATTTCTTCTCTTTTTGGTATCTTAGCTTCGTCAGATGGAGTTACCGAGGATTTTGGCTCCTCGGGTTGTGAATAAAGTCCTAAAGGATCTTTTAATGGTACTGTTGATTGTCTTCTTCCACTTCTCTTTATACTCGGTGTGTATCCTCCTAACACAGTATTCTCAGAAACATTTTCAATATCAGACGTTATCGTAGATTGACGGGACATCATCGTACTTGATTCTATTTTGGTGTTCGATTCTTGATTCACAGCAATTGAACTAGTTTTTGGTCTCAAATCAAAGTGTTCTTTCGCGGTAACTGGCAATGTATTTCCAGTTTTTGGTCGTAATGAGGGCTTGGCCTGCTCACTAACTCCCATAATTTCATCGAGAATACTCGCTTTGGAATGTGATTTTGGTTTCGGTTTGATATCAAAACCCAGATCTGACAGGATATCGTCATCGCGATCAAATGTTTGTGATTTTTTCAATGAGGATGATGATTGCGATTTAGCTGGAGTTTCGGATCGATTTTGTTGTGGAGTACCAGGCGCCCGTGTGCTTGTTCCAAATGAAGTTGGACCAGAATCTTGCTTCGATTTAATATTAGCTGTAAAAATGTCTGCTGTTTTTGGATCATCTTGAGTTTTAATTCCAAAAAGTTCATCCAATTTACTTTTACTTGAATCAACCTTCGGTGTGGAAGTCGTTAATTTTGAATCTTTTTTATTAATAGCATCACTTCCCGTTCCAACTGTACTCTTCTTTGGTGTCTCTCCAAAGAAACTATCATTACTTCCATCACTAAGCAAGTCGCCTAAAGGATCATCTAAATCAAAACTCATCTTGTCTCTTCGCTTGTCTTACAACAAAGCAAGAAAAAAAAATAATTTTTCCTCTTATTTGAAACGAAGTCGTCTTATCTTCCGTTAAAACTTGTTATTCAAACTTAATTCTAAAGGAAAAGGTAGAATTACATTAAAAGAGGAAAAGTTACTCAATCAAATTAATTTTACAAAAATAGGTTATGAAAACTCTTGTTGAAAATTACACACTAAAAGTAAATATAATGAAAAGAAATAATAATCATAACTAAGGAAGTTTTGTTTGTGTATTCTATGGTTGCTATGGAATAACGCAAGCGTTGCTAGTCTTTTTTTTGTGTTTGAATTTAAAGTGCACTCAAACGATAAAAGAAAGTATAGTAATTTGAGAGTATTTACAAGTTCATGTTTGTATTATTTTTAAGGGGAGCGAGCAATATTTACAAACGCGTAAAATTCTTATTATTTATTGTGGCTGCTTCTTATAAATAAGAGTAGATAAACATGAAATGGTTATTGAATCACTCATACGTGTGATTTAAATGGTAAATTAAAGTGAGATGTAAATTTATCCTTGAATCTGCATGATTTTTAGAATATTCAGGTAAAAATAATCAGATTTTGATGAGAATGGAAGAATTTTATGACAATCCTTCTTTAAACTTTTGTCATTTGGTCAATTTAATGCCTCAGTTCATATGTGCCTTTGTTTGTATGTATGTGTTAGTGTGTGTGTGTGCATAAAATGTTTATTTGAATAGATATCTCAAGATAAATAGAGAATTGTTACAATTATGACATTAATCTAAACAAACGTTCACATAATGTTTAAACCTTTGAATTTCTGATTTATTGCATAGCAAACATTTGTTGTTTTCTCCCTTTCAAATACAAAATAGTCCTTTACGAATGTTAAAGTAAAACATTGAAACACACACACACAGACATATTGTTAATAATGTTTCTTGATATGTTTTTCTATCAAAAAATATCAACATACACACACACACACACATACAATGACATAAGTGTTTTGTGTATTCCATTCTATTGTTTGTCATGTTTCATGTCCCGTTTTACTTGTTCCCATAACAACGATTATTATCACCAGTTACACACAAATATGCATATTTTATGGCATTTATGATAGAAAATTTGTATCATTGTTCCAAAAGTATTTCTCTGTCTGGATATGAGATGTTTTATACTCTGAATTTAAATTGGTATAAATACACACGATATGACATATCATGTGCATGGAATTGTGCAATCGTTTTGGGTCATGTTATGTCTAAAAAGATTTTTCTCATCTCAATGGACAATTTTAACTAGTGCATTAGAGAAATTTTCTTCGTCAAACATAAAAAAAATATAAAAACAAAACACCAGACAATACTTGACAAAGAATTTGTTTTTGTTTATTGTGCATTTATTGAGTCAACTATGCACAATTTGTTGACATTACTCATTTTATATTCAAAATCGGGAAAAAATTCACTGAAAAATAATTTTTGCATTTTTTCTTAGTGAATTGAAATTTCATACGAAATATCCTTAAAGAAAATTCATTAAAAAAATCCTACAAACCTATAAATGCCAATTGATCTATTGACTAATCAATCACTTTGATGTATAACTTCCTAAATTGCTCTTTTCACCGTATGCCATTGGCACTTTAATATTCGAACACTTTTCATACTCCCATCATCATCTCTCTCTCGTAATCACTCATTTCTGTGTAAACTCAATTTTTTTTTATTTATTTTACCTTTACTTACATAGAACTGATTAACTTTTGTATTTGGAAAGTAATTGCTCAATTTTACACTACCATGATGAAATGATGAAAGAGTTAAAATAAAATGAATAGTAAAATTAAGTAAATATTTTGATATCGTGATGTTTGATATATCGCATAAATCCTATAAAACATATTTGGATCAAAAATTTTCATCAACATTATTATTATTATTATTACAATTCCCTTGAAAGTATTTTAGTATTCCATGTATACCTTTAACGAAAATGTTGGTATTCAGTTCATTAAACAGATATTGCTAAATCAAAAAAGACTTGCAGTAACGCTTCAAAGCAAATATTTTGTCTGTATGATTATGAAGTTGATATTAAATGTTATAATATTAAAATCATCAAAATAAATTATCTTATGAATGTAATGAAGCTTTTGTATTTTTGTTTGTATAAAACATAAAATCATTAGTTTTTCATACATTCGCATCAGTCAGAGAATTAACAGACCAAGGGAAACCGAGCGCAAAATATTCAGATGATTACCATATTATTATTATAATAATAAACATTTTATTCATTGATATATATTTTCATTTTGCTTAAATCCTCATCATCTGTGTTTGTTCCTATGGCAAAGTAAATTATTTTTTTTTGGGTTGTGTTCTAAAAGGTATGTCAACAAAATGTATGACAATCCAACTGGTTTTTAGTACAATTAACGTGGATTTGGATTAAATGCGATGCAATGGGCACTTAGTTATCCGTCGGTTTATATTAAAACTGGACATTAATCAGAAATTGTCTAACAGAGGAAATCTTAGTTCTAAAATTTCTGAATCTGACTACAGAATTTTTCTAACCAACACATTTTTAGTACAACAATACATTTCTTTTTATCTCAGAACCAATATTTTAGAACATCAAAATATTGAGTACAAATTTTTACCTCAAATTATTGGGTAATGCCATGTCTTAATTAACGAGATATCTGACCTCGGATATCGATATCCGACATAGATATCTGTGCCTGTCTTAACTACAAAAAATTAACAGCTGATCAGATATGTCCATTTAATTTTTTTTGCATTGTAAATAGAATTGATTCAAAAAAGAAAATTGGTTTGAAGAAAATGTTTCCTGTTTGATTTAAGTATAGGGTGTCTTCGGCAAAGTTGCTCAGAATGATGAGGCAAAAATTTTGGCATGAAAAAAATTTTCCATTTCCTTGGAAAATTTTTGGAAAATCGAGTTTTTAATGGTCACCCT
The DNA here is from genome assembly GCA_900002565.1 of Culicoides sonorensis. Classification (NCBI taxonomy): domain Eukaryota; kingdom Metazoa; phylum Arthropoda; class Insecta; order Diptera; family Ceratopogonidae; genus Culicoides; species Culicoides sonorensis. The sequence continues at coordinate 188,467 of LN483429.1, forward strand.
ATTTTTTTGTATGGTCACCCTAATTTTTTTTAATCCATAAACACTCCCACACTGAATACGAACATAAGTCTAGAATATACTTTGGGTCTCAGATGAACCGTTCGGGCGCTACGCGGTCTTAAAGTAAAAAGTGGAATAAAAATTCACGCATGAATCAGGTGTTCACGCGGATATCTAGTCAGATATTTGATATCTGTGTTGAAAGTGAGATAGCGTTCTATGCATTTTGTATGGGATATTTGAGTAGTTATTTGTCAGATATCGACATATCTGACTTTTTGTCGGATAACGTGTTAATTAAGACATGGCATTAACTACAAAAATTTAACAGCTGATCAGATATTGTCCATTCAATTTTTTTTCATTGTAAATACACTGGATTTATAAAAGAAAATTGTTTTGAAGAAATTTTTCCTGTTTGATTAAGGTATGGGGTGTCTTCGGCAAAGTTGCTCAAAATGATTAGACAAAAATTTCAGCATGAAAATTAATTTTCCATTTTCTCGGAAAATTTTTGTAAAATCGAGTTGAAATCGATGATCACCCTATTTTTTTGTATGGACACCCTGTATTTTTTTGATCCATAAACACTCCCACACTGAATGCGAACATAAGTCTAGAACATACTTTGGGTCTCAGATAAACCGTTCGGGTGCTACGCGGTCTTAAAGTGGAAAGTGGAATAAAAATTCACGCATGAATCAGGTGTTCACGCGGATATCTAGTTAGATATCTGATATCTGTGTTGAACGTGAGATATCGTCCTATGCATTTTGTATCGGATATCTGAGTAGCTATTTGTCAGATATCGACATATCCGACTTTTTGGCAGATATCGTTCTGATAAAGACATGGCATTAGTTGTATTAAATGATGATGAATAATTTTCGCTGATTTGAATTTTTTGTTGAATATTATGCAATATTTGACTAAAAATGATATTAAATTTTTTTAGTTTATAAATTTTAACATAGTTTAGACCACTTTTAAAGCGAATTTTCTTCGAAAATATTGAAAATCATTTGATGCCTTCTAAAAAAAATGTCAAAATTTTATTTAACTAGTTCAAGGTTTATGAAGTACTATCAAAAGGATTTCCCATCAGATTGATATGACCCTCGCCGTGTTATTTATTATTATAGGTCTGTTGTATGAAATTATTAAAATAAATAATAAATGCAAAATTTATACTCCGAAATTAATACTTTTAGCCGGTTCATAATTTGAATCTCCCAAACCTGAATCTTCGTTGAAATATTCTACATTAAAGCATGTTTTTTTTTAATAAAAATTTGTTTGTAATCTCAGATAACCGGTATTTTCCCTTTTTTACCAAAATTATTGAATATTTTCAGTCAAAATAATAGTAAATTTTAATATTAAAACACACCATTTTCTTCGACGTGAGAATCATCAATTTCGTTTAATATATCGTTGTTTTTCTTTAATTTTCAATATATTATCAAATTTTCGTTCTTAAATCACATTTAAACTTATTTTTTTTGTGTTCTGATTTTAAAATAGCATGTTTTACATCTATTTTTACTTGAAATATTTTTGTTTACATTTTGTATTAATGTCGAATATGAGGAATAGAATTTCGCAGGGATATTTAAATTTTAATGTCGAATTTCGGAAATATTACTGTAGTTATATTTGAAAAATTATGAACACAACCCAGTAAGAAATACGAACACAAATGTGACAAAAATTTTACTAGGGAGTTTAGTTTATATCTACCGTATTCTGAATAATTTTCTTTATATCATTTAATATAAATATTTAGGTCCAGGATCTTTTTACAATTAGTTATGGGGTGTTCTTGTTTAGACGAGCAGCAGATTTAAATAAAATCAAAAATGTTACGTTTTTTAAGTAGAAGAAAACCTAAGTCAGTTGATTTAAAAAGTCATACTGAATCAAAATCATCAAAACATACAATAAAAATTCGAGTGTTACTTCTTGACGGTACTGATTTATTAATCCAACTATCTGTAAGTACTTAATTGTAAAGTGTAAAAAGGTTGTCTAATTATTTAATATTATTACTTTTCATCAGAAAAAAGCTGTGGGTAACGATTTATACGAACAAGTGTTTTACTCTTTAGATCTGATTGAAAAAGATTATTTTGGATTACAATATACTGATGCTTTTAATATATCTCATTGGCTGGATCCTACAAAATCAATCAAAAAACAAATAAAAAGTATGTATTTTTTTAATTTGACTAGCTAAGTCAAAGTTATTAATAAACACTTTTGCATATTGACTAACAATTTTAAAAAAGTAATGATAAATTTTCGTTTTAAATGAAAATTTTTCTAAAGTTTAGTGGTAAGGCTAGGGAATTGGACTAAGAATCTTAAGATTGTCAGTTCGATTCTGGCTTTAGCTATTAAACTTTCCTTTTAACATTTCCTTTTATGCGACTACTCTATATGAATTTGAAAACCAGATTATGGCGGCAACTGTTTGGTATAACAAGATTAGGAGTGGAGGCATAAATAATCGCGCTATCAATCATCTTTTCCCGTGGATTAGAAAAAATGGGTTTTCTATGGACATACATGATATCCGTTTAAAAAATTCTAAAAATATTGTATTAGGCATTTATTCATATTTTTAACCTTTGAAACAAAAGCTTTATTAATAACATAGCATTCAAACAAATTTCCAAACTTTTGCAGTGGGAGTTAATTTCTAGAGTATCCCTATCTAGTCAAATTCTAATTAAGATATATTTTAAGAAAACAACTAACACAAAGCACATTGATATTTCGTGTTCATCAAAATTATTTTTGCCAATATGCGAAACTTGGAATAAAGAACAATTCTACAAAGTTATATGTACTGAAGTTTTTAATAATAGTTTTTATTCCAATTTTAGTTGGGCCACCTTATACTCTTCGCCTGAAAGTCAAATTTTACTCATCTGAGCCCAATGCATTAAGAGAAGAATTGACTAGGTATCAATTCTTTCTTCAACTTAAGCAAGACATTTTACTAGGACGCTTAGAATGTCCACAAAAACAACTAATTGAATTATGTGCACTTGCTCTGCAATGTAAGTATCCTTGGTAAAAAAAATAAGATGCATAACACGAAAATCAAAAAACTCAGATTATTCAAAAATTCTGGCATAGAAATCTAGGTTTCGAAAATATTGTCAAAAATACATTCCTTACTGTTATTTTTTTTTAACATGCCGATTTTGTTTATAACTATCAAGTTATTTTTTCCCTTTGTGATACTACTTTGTTTCTTAAAAATAGTTGTATTTATTTAATATAGAGCAGAAATATTTGAGCTTACACCATTTATATAGGTATACAATTTCAAAAATAAATGGTTTACTTAACTTAGTACCCATAACCATTTTCAATAAAAATGCAAAATTTACAAATCACTTTCCTAACAAGATCATGGAATTCAATGATTCAATTCTGAATTTGTTCAATAATCATGAAGAACAAAACTAAATAATGTAAAATTTGAAATTAATATTAAGGTAAAAGTAAATGCAAATTAGATAAACATACAACCTGGGAAACATTTCACCCTGAGACTACGTACATTACTTTATCTTAACGGCATCCAAGGGTCAAGTTAACAATTTTTTATTCATCAATAAATGTGTCTTAAATGCTGGTCCAATTATTTTCAGTATTTTTTTTTTTTGATTTTTTTATTTATTTATGTTATTTTATCTATTTATATACATGCTTCTGATTTAAATTTTATCAAAAATTAATTTTTATCAAAAAGTAAAATGTTTCAACAAAATTTAATTTTTTATGATTCAACATTCAACACAAAAATAGCTGTTGAAAGTTGAAAATAATTGTTGAAAAAATTAAGCGTATGTACTACATAACTTAAACGTCAAAATTTCAACAAACTTCAATAGATCTTTGAGCCCCAAAATTTGTTTTTATAAAAATTTTGAAGCATGAAACAAAGTTATATGAAAAGTATTTATCATTTATTTTGTATTTGCTAGCAACACATATTTGAGCCGCACAATTAATAAACGTAAATGTCGAATCACAAAAACCAAAAAAATTTTTTTTGAAACATTTTACGCTTTGATAAAAGTTTATTATTAATAAAATTTAGATAAGTAGTATATTTAAATAGATAAAATAGTATAAATTAATAGAAAAATCAACAAAAATTAATTAAATCTGTTTTTATTTTTTTTAAATATTTTATCAATACTCAAGATTTATTTTTTCAACAATTTCAATTTCAAGTTGAAATTTTCAACAGCTCTTCTTTCAGCGGGTCTAATGATTTTCTTACTTCATCTTTTTACATTCTTCTCATCAGAGAAGGCTTGAATATGAAACTTGCAAATATATTGGCTATACTAGTTTGACGTTAAAATGTAAAAACGCAAATTAATTTCTTGTAATGATTCTGGACGCGATTTTTTTTTCGTATGAAACAAGTGGAATTCATTTGGATCTCGTAAATCCTGATTTAAAAAGACCAAAAAAAAATTTGTTTTTTATTTTTTTCGATGTTTGAATTTTTTATATCATTTTCAATTATTTTATGAACTGGATCGCAAAAATCAATTTTTATGGTAATCGGGTTAAAATAAATCACTCACTTTGTTCTGCAAAGTTGTTGCTCATAAAATAAGCTAAAATGTTGTCTCAGACCACTTTTAATTTTTCATACAAAAATATTGAGAAATCATCCAAAAACCATTCAAATTAAGTTGAGCATTTTCAGAATGGCAAATATTATTTTAACCGTAGGTGGAGTTACGGAAAACACCAAATGAAATTGGATGACCCTTAATAATAATAGCCATAGAATTCATATTGACATCTGAAGATTTCATGTAAAGGAATAAATTGTAAAGAAATATATACTTCTATAGAAAATAAACGTCAGTATGAAAGTTTATTCCATGAAACTTGCCGATTTTTAGCATGGAATTTCAAAAATTTAACAGATTGAACCATTCTAAATTGTAATATCATAAATATTTGTTATATTTTAATATGTATATAATATCATTTTCGATTCTTACGATGAGGCTACAATCGAATAATTTGAGTTTTATTTTTCGTAATTTAAAAATTCCCCCTTAAGACGAATAAATTATATCAGTACCTTATATTTGAAGCTGAATTAGGAGATTACGATGAAACAACATTCACAGAGGCTACTGTTTCAGAGTTTCGTTTTGTACCAACACAAACAGAAGAACTTGAAATTAATATTTTTGAAGAGTATAAAAAATTGAGAGGTATAAGTCCAGCACAGGCGGAATCAAATTATCTAAATAAAGTGAAATGGCTAGATATGTATGGAGTAGATATGCATACAGTATTAGTAAGAAAAATTTACTTTAAAAATATTATTTTGCCGTAGTTACAAAAGAATTAACGACTTTCCGCGGTTTCTTTATTTTTAAATTTATAGACTATGAACTCTAAAATAAGAAATTAAAAATTATTTTTTTATTTACTTTAAACTCTCAAATGAATGAAGTAAATTAAAAAAAATAGAAAAACGTTAACGAGAATAAAAATACACGTTAGCAATAAAACAAAAAAGCTCATGAGGCAGACAAAGCCTTGAAGACAAGATATTCAATAAACTAAAAAAAATTGAATCATCAACACCTAAGAACAAACTTCATGATAACAATAACTCTCGGTAGCGGATTGATTAAATAATTTTTTCATGTTTAGTACAGCCGAGGAAAGCCATTTCTACAGTTCCGGTTAATCTACTCTAATATTTTGTCAAAATAATTAATTTAATTTTTGAAACATATTATTTTTTCTCTAGCTTCTTTATGACTCTTCGTTAGTTTTTTTTATGACTCTTTATTGACCTCATTGACTCTTTGTGCATCTTTTATAGTGCTACCCAGTCCTGTTAACTCCCGATTTATTTTTAAATACTCCTCATTGATCTTTATTTATCTTCATTTTACCTTAATTTAATTTTTTTTAATTCATGATTCATAATGACTCTTCATGACTCAAAATAAGACAAAAAGAGTAATGAATATCAAAAACAACACTGGACAACAAAAAAAAAATAAACTTAAGCTCACTAAAAGTCCCTATCGCTTCTAGTTTTTAATAAAGTTAATATGTTGTAACCTTTCATATTTCTTCGTTATTGGGTCGGTAACGCCTATATCTCCGCTGTCGTTCAAAATAGACCCTTAGTATCTTCTGCAAATATTACAATAATTCGTCAAAATCAAGAAAAATTAATAAATTTATACATGAATATATTGAATTACAATGTATTCATGTAAAAATTCATTAATTTTCCTTGATTTAAACGACTTTTGTGTCGCAAAGTTGATTGCACTTCTAAGAACTTATTGAATTAATACATTTTAATAATAAATTAACCGCATTTGAAACTATTATATAAAAAATTATGATGACAAAAAGAATAAGTTGGCTTTGGTGGGTGATTTCTTACTATTCATTATGATTTCAGATAAATTCCTTGAAAATAGACACTAATCGTTATTGATATTTAATTTATTTTATTTACTTTATTTAATGAACATTTCAATTTTTAAACAAAAAAGAAAAATTAACATAAATTTTAATGTTTTTATTGACACGAATTATTGTGATTGCAAATTGTAATACAACAAAATTTTTACAATAATTTATTTTAATAATGATGTGACTTAGAACTAAAAATTGGCCAGTTAAGAGTTAATCTTTGATTTTCTCATTAAACTTTCCATTTAAATCTTATTTCCTCCGTTTTAGTGCGTTTTGGTTTAACTGGGTTATTTTTAGAGTTTGAAAACTCTCTGTTACTAACACAAATTTGGTGTTTTTTTTTAATTTTGCTCTATTTTCCTTAGCTTATGTTAAAATTTAAATAAAAAATAAATAATCTACAAACATAATTTGTTATATTGCACTATAATATCCTGATTAAAGTTGTTTTTTTTTTCTTAATTTTGAATATTTAACCCTATTTGTTACAGGCGTCATTTGACCCTTTTTCAATTTTGAATGTGGAAAACTAATTTTAAGTGCACTAAAAATGGAAAAAGCTAGTAATGTAAATTCATAACTTTCTCCTTACTGTAGGGTTGTCATGACATGACATGTTATGGTTGGTTGGTTGGGTTTGTTTATGTTAGAAGCACAAGAAAGACGTGAAATAAAGATTTAATATTTTGACTAAGAATATAAGTGTATTTATTTGTTTAGATAAGAACGCTACACTAACTACAGTTTTGCATTATTACTTTTCTCCTTCCACCGAGGGAAGTGCCAAAAAAAACTCACACCTACTAATTGTACCATTCAGGGTCATTTGACCCTTGAGCTCGTTTTGATGCATTTTACTTGCTCAGTTTAGCTTTTTATAGCAAATTATGTTCTGATATTTGCTAATGAATCACTAACGTATCATAAATTAAATGAACATGTGCCATTTTCATCAACATTTTCATAACTGGTTTTAGAAAATTTAAGAAATATTCAAAATTCATGAAAAATACTCGGTTAAAAAAAAGTGATATTGTTTACTAAATGATATAACAAAATTAATAAAAATATAAAATTTATGAAAATTTTATATTATACAGGGTGATTTTTATTCTTTCTGGTGATCTTTTTTGCACTTTATCGCACTTTATTGCACCCGTAAATCGTACTTTCTTGCTCTTTTTTTTTTTTTACACTTTTATGTTCTTTTTGACGCCTGATTGACCTTTCTTGCACTTTATGTTACCCTTTTTTGCTCTTCGTTGCACTTCTTTGCACTTTATTGCACTTTTTAGCTCTTTTATGCTCTTTATTGCACTTTATTGCACTATGATTGCACTATGCACAATAACTATGATTTTATATGATTTTTGTTAAGTAAAGTGTATTTTTATGTTTTCTTTATTTTTTTTAATAAAAGATCAAAAAAGTGCAATAAAGAGCATTAAAAGGCTAAAAAGTGCAATAAAGTGTAATAAAAAGCATAAAAGCGCTAAAAAAGAGCTAAAAAAAGCAATAAAATGCAATAAAGAGCATAAAAAATTTGTGATTAGGAGCAATAAAGTGCAATAAAGAGCATAAAAGAGCTAAAAAGTGCAATAAAGTGCAAAGAAGAGCAAAAAAGGGTGACATAAAGTGCAAAAAAGGTCAATCAGGCGTCAAAAAGAACATAAAAGTGTAAAAAAAAAGCAAAAAAGAGCAGAAAAGTGCGATTTACGGGTGCAATAAAGTGCGATAAAGTGCAAAAAATATCACAAGAAAGAATAAAAATCACCCTGTATATGGCTGAATTTAGATTCATTTTATTATAATTTGACATTTTAAAAAGAAACCAAGCAAATTTAAAAAATTTTCGCTCTAAAATACACAAGGGGTCAAATGACCTATTTTGGTACAATTAGTAGTTTTCGATTAATGAAACGTTTAGTGTTAATACCATTCAGGGTCATTTGACCCTTGAGCTCGTTTTGATGCATCATACTTATTCACCTTACCTTATTTAGCAAATGATGTTCTGATATTTGCTAATGAATTACTAAAATATCATAAATTAAATGAACATGTGTCATTTTCGTCAAATATAACTGGTTTTAGAAATACTCAAAATTCATGAAAAATAGTCGGTTAAAAGAAAGTAGTAAACAAAATGATATAAAAAAATAAATGAAAATATGAAATTTATGAAAACTTTAGATAATATATGGCTCAATTTAGATTCATTTTATAATAATTTGAAATTATAAAAAAAAAACTAAGCAAATTTAACAATTTTACGCTCTAAAATACACAAGGGGTCAAATGACCTATTTTGGTACAATTAGTAGTTTTCAATACATTTCAATACATTTATTCAAGTGTTTTCACCTATTATATTCAAATTATAACTAGGTTCGAGGGAGCGTCTATCGTTACCTTAAGAATTTTTCTGCATTTAAATGCTATTTTCTCAATGATTTTTAATTTTTTGTGCAAATATATTTTTTTATTTGACTTAATAGAATATTTTTTTTTCAAATCACATGTTGTTTTAAAAGAAATTTGGTCTATTTGATGTTAAAATACTTAATTTAAAAAATAAAGTGATTTTTACCACCTATCGTCAGTTGTTACCATCTATCGTGTGCTAAGTAACCATCTACCGTGCATTGAAATTTATATGATTTTAAAACAGAAAAACGCGTTAGAAAATTATTTGATCACATTTACGAATCTATTTGACCCAAGTTTTTTCTATTTTTATTCCTAATTCAGTATGAAAGCCTGATTTAGCTCTGTAATTTGATATTGAAATTTCAAACAATTTGACAACACACAATATTGCAGTTCTGTAGGAAAACAATATAAATTGAAAATATGATTAGAGTTAATTTTAATGTGAAAAAAATTAATTTTTTCAGAGTCATGATAAGAAAAAAATTAAGTGTGCAAAAAGTTAAAATGATATGAACAAGTTTTGTTTTAAATTTCATGATATAGTTTGAATTATCACATTAAAAACATTAAATAAACAATAAATATGTGGATTTTATATAAAAGCAATAAAAAAAAATTTAAAAACAAAATCTGAATTTTCAGAATACATTCAGGTTTTTTAAAAAATAATAGGATTTTTTTATGTAAAATAAGTTTAAAAGCAAAAGTAACGATAGACGCTCCCAAACGATAGCCGGTTCCTCTGGCCTAAAATTGACTAGAAAAACAAACTTTGGACTAATATTTTGTTCATTTTATTTATATGGGGTTAATTTTTTTGCTTTATACATGACTTTGTACGCGATTTTATTTTCATTTGAAATAACTGGATCTTGAAAACTCCGAAGAAAAAAATATTTTATTTTATTTCGATTTTTAAAAGGAATAAGTTTTTTGCACACCTTATTTTAAAAAACCTCACACCTAATTATTAATGTCTCACTCCTAAGAATTAACATCACACGCTTAACTTTTAAGTTTTCCACACCTAACTTTCACATTCGCATCCTTAATTTATATCTTTCACACTTATTTTTCACATTTTCACTGATTTTTAATTTAATTTTTAGAGTGAAAATTGTAAAAATAAGTGTGTTTTACTTAAAAGTTAAGTGTGAGAAAATTCTAATTAGGTGTGATTTTTTATTTAATTTTAAGAGTGAAAATTCTAAAAACAAGTGTGATTTTCTTAAAAGTTAAGGGTGTGAAAATTAAAATAAGGTGTGATTTTTCATTTAATTTTTAGGTGTGTAAAGCATTAAATATAGATGCAAAAAGTTTAATTTTAGGTGAACATTTTTAATTTTTTTAGGGGTGATTTACAAAATTGATAGGTGTGAAAATGTGAAAAATAAGTGTAAAAGATATAAATTAAGGATGCGAATGTGAAAGTTAGGTGTGGAAAACTTAGAAGTTAATCGTGAGATGTAAATTCTTAGGAGTGAGACATTAATGATTAGGTGTGAAGTTTTTTAAAATTAGGTGTGCATGTGTTAAAATTAAGGGTGCAAAAATTAAAATAAGGTGTGCAAAAAACGATAGCCTTTTTAAAATACCATTTTCAAATTTTTTAATGAAAAAAATCTCAAAAATCAATTTTTATGGCACTCTGGTTTAAATAAATCACTCATTTTTTTCTACAAAGTTGTTGCTCCTAATATAATCTAAAATGTTTTCTTAGACCACTTTTTGAGTTTTCATACAAAAATATTAAGAAAACATCAAAAAACTGTATTAATTAAGTTCAGCATTTTGAAAATGCCAAATATATGAAAAATCGTTGATTCGTTGAAAATTTTTTTTCCAAGAGGAATAGACATATAGTTCCTTCTAAAAAGTTTAATATTTTGTATATTAGGTTTCAGAGGTTTCAAACAAATCAATGATTTTTCGTGTATGAAAATATTTATAAAACATTGAAAATTGAGAAAAAAAAACATTGTTAATTAGGATATTAATGTGAAACATAACAAATTAAGTTTGTTAACTAAAACTATTTTACATGTACCTTATTTTTGTAATTTTTTTGTTGTCCAGTGTTATTTTACAAAAAGTAAAAAAAATCGATTTCACTAAACAACAGTCAAAATTCCATAATTAGTACAGTATCTTAATTGGTACACTTTGTTAATTCGTTTTTCAAAAAAATAATTGTTGAATATTACTTTTTTATTATAGTACACAATAGGGCTTCGGTCCGAGAAAATGATTTCTTCATCGTTTGGTTAGTTAGCAAAATAAAATACTACATTTTTAAATTTAATGACTATTTACAAAAGTATTAACAATAAGAAAAATTGGAAAAATATGGTAAAATTTGTAAATTCAGTATTAAATTTGTTTCTTTAAATTGAGAGTTAGGCCGCGACAAATGAATTTTAAAAGTTTTGTCCGATGCCCGGGCATGCCCCTTTTGAAAAGTCAAAAAAGACGAGGGGCAAAAAAAAAATTGTTTTTGAACCGGATTTTCAACCAAAAATTGATGTTGTTTAGAAAATTTTAACGATTTTTAAGTAAAATTTACGTTATTGTATTAAATTAGCTAGAAAAAACAAAATAAACAAAAAAAAAATCCAATTAAAATTCCTTTTGCAAAATTTTGAAATCGAAAACGGTCATATTTTTTTAAACAAATTTTGCTAATTTCTGAGTGTCACCAAAATCAGATTAGGATTAGAAAGCTCATTTAAAGAAAATACAGTGTTTTTTCGCTGCAACTTGTGAGATTAATAATATTTTTTTACTAATTTTTAATAAAATTTTTTGTCCTTTCAATACACTATTCCCTCTAATATATCACGTGTATGGGGAACGAGGACTATGAAATATGAGAAATTGTGATATATCGGAATTTATTGTAATAAATGTAAGAAATCAGGATTTTGAACCATTACAGAGATAATACTGGTATTGTTTCTTACATCTTACAATAATCAAAGAGGTCAATCCAGAATATGCAAAGAAGTAGAATAAATGTAACGAGTTTACAACTTTAAATGAAGGGTTATCACATTAAATATGTTGCACATCAGGAACTTCATCTTCATACGAGCTATCTAACAACTCGACTTCCAATAAGGGTTAATTATCTACTCCATACTTTTTCGCCACCGATTCCTGTGTATGATCTAAGCCGTATTTTGAACGTCCCATATTTGTTGGATTTTTTGATTAATTTCTATATGAAATGGTAAAAAAAAAACGCGAATAAAATTGACAACCAAAATTGACATCCAATATTTCACAAAATGTAAAATAAGAAAGGTCAAAATTTTCACATATGTGAATTACGGTGTGAATTAATGGAGGGTTAAATATTAGAGGGAATAGTGTGTATTGGACAGCAACCTATGTTATGCTGCATTTAAACTACATGTATAATTAAGTTTTTTGATATTAATTTCATAATATGTTTGACTCCGTAAGAATTTTTTTAGATTTTTTTACAGAAAATATCAAAGAAATCCTTCAAAAAATCAAGAAATTTTTATCAAAAAGTGAATTAAAAATGTATTTATAATCAATGTTCTCGTAGGATGTTCAAAATTCTTTAATACATTTAAAAATTTAAAATTCTTAATTGAATAAGAGGAAATAAATGTTTTAAAAATTTGTTCCATAGGGAAAGGACAGCTGTGAATATAGATTAGGACTAACTCCTACAGGCATTCTTGTTTTTGAAGGAAGACAAAAAATCGGCTTATTTCTATGGCCAAAAATTAGTAAACTTGATTTTAAGAAAAAGAAACTTTCACTAGTTGTTGTTGAAGATGATGATCAGGGTAATGAACAAGAACATACATTTGTGTTCAGAATGCATAATGAAAAAGCTTGTAAACATTTATGGAAATGTGCCATTGAACATCATACATTCTTCAGATTACGAGCACCATTAAAAGGACCTTCAACAAGACAAAATTTCTTTAGAATGGGTTCTAGATTTAGGTAAGGTGAAATCAATACATTATAATATATTGAAATACACGATCTTACATAATTTTGAATGATCAGAAATTTTTAACAAAAGTTAGCACATGTGCTAACTTCACACTCATTCGGCTATAGCAAAAGCCAAAGTAAATTTTCTTTTGGCTTTTGGATACATACAACATAATTTTTGCTTTTTTAAATTTATTTACTTACTTTTTTTATTTTGTACATTTTCCGTATTGAAAATAGTATAGTATAGTATGACAACTTTTTTCAGCAAAAACATGACGTTTTTTTCGATATTTATGCATGTTTTTCTTATAAAATGTATGCAAATTAATCAAGACAGCTACAATTAATTTATTCAAATTTGATGACTTTTTCGTAAAGATTCCAACAAAATCATTTTTGATATTTTTGTTTGCAGAAATGACCAATATTTTTGCTAAAGAGTTTTTTTATTTGAACACCTTTAGGCTGTTGCAATTTTCCTTTTTGTTTCCCGTCGCCTCCTACTTCTTTATTTCACAAAAGTGAAGAGGGAATAATGGGAGCGAATAATAGTAATAAAATAATGAAAACCATTGAAAACCTCGAAAATATTTAACGATCTTAAATTTTTCAAATTTTAAAAACAGTTTTACTGAATATTTTTTCAATTTCAACATGCAGAAAATCCAAAACTTACTTAATTTGCTTAATTTTTTTTTTTTTCAATAAATATTTAAAATATTTTTCACGAGAAACAAAAAGGAAAATTGTAATAGCCTTATGTTATTTAAGCAAGTTTTTTTGAGGGAATTTGCGTCATTTTAAGAGATAGTAAAAACCGGACTATTTCAGGTTTCTTAAGCGGACTTATTTTTTATCGACCATTGATTACGTACATGAGTTGAATAAAAAAAAACTATTTGTATTTTTACTGAGATTTGATTAGTATTTTTATCCTAGTGTGACAAAAAGCCAAAATTTAATTTGCTTTGGCTTTTTCGGCCAAAGCCAAGCTTTTTCCGAGCCCTGGTTGAATCACATCACGTAAACATTCCCGTTTACGAATTAAAACCAAAATGACTAAAAAAACTTTATTTTTCTTTATTTTACATGTCTTAAAATAATAGTCAATATTGAAGTGTAGTGTAAAAAGGAAGTGTAAAAATACAATATACTATTTTTTATAATACTTTTATATTTAGTTACATTGACAATTCCTTACTAAGGAAAAACGTCGCTACAGCCTTTCTGAGACATCCCAGACCTATAGTTTTTTCTGAAACTTCGTCTTATTTTTACCGGCTGAGGTGGTCGCGAAATAAAAAACCAGGGTTGCCATATAAAAAAATAGGGTTGCCATACAACTTTAGGTGAAAATTTCCACGAATTTTCCGGAAAATTAAAAAAAATATATATTTTCAGAATCCCCTCAACCTAAGCTACAACTTTGCCGAAGACACCAAAGACCTAACTTGAACTTGAAATTTTTTTTTACATACACATGAATTCTCTTAACAGAATGTGAACACATTGACTTGAAACTCAAATGTTAACATTGAATAAAACTAAAAAGTAAAAAATAAAAAAATATAAAAAAATCAGATGAAAACAAAGCTCTGGCCATTTCTTAGGAAGTTATTAACTTCTAAAATAAACTTTTATAAAAGGTAGATGGCTAACTAAAAAGTGAAAAACAAGAAGTTTTCTAACAAAATAAAGTATTTGAGATTAAACACAAATTTGTTAAAAGTTGAATTTTGTCTTCCTTTGCTGATAAAACACAATCACCTATCAAGACCTATCAGTTTTGTGAGTGAGGGCAAATGTAATTATTTAAAAAAATTGTGTCAGTTAATACTCAAAATTCAACTTTTAACAAATTTGTGTTTAATCTCAAATACTTTATTTTGTTAGAAAACTTCTTGTTTTTCACTTTTTAGTTAGCCATCTACCTTTTATAAAAGTTTATTTTAGAAGTTAATAACTTCCTAAGAAATGGCCAGAGCTTTGTTTTCATCTGATTTTTTTATATTTTTTTTTTAATATATTTTGTAATGTATTATGTCAGCTGAAAATTTTTTCTTGTATATGAATATTAATCATAATATTATAGTATAAATTCACTTTTAGTATGAATATTGTTGGTTTAATCATGAAATCTTATGTTAAATATCACAAAATAATTGATTTTTCGTTAGGCCGTGGAAAGTCAGTTTTCGGTATAAAGTTGCATTTCTTGAAACACCATGAAGGGGTATGGGTGTATTGAATTTATATATCTTTTTAACGCATTTTTTTACTTTTTTTGTTTTAAAATTACAAAATTGAACATTTGAGTCTATCAAACAAAACCTAAGCTTCATTGTATTTTGCTGTTTTGCCATAAACTGCCTTTTTATTGTTTTTGCTCATTTCACATCGTGAAAGTCCATTAAACTTTGGAGACACAATCGCATTATTTTCATCTACTGTAACGTAGATAATTCTAATGTACGATGTAACGGAAAAAATTTGAATAAGCATTAAAAACGTAGATAATTTAATAGACGGTCATTTTGAAGTTAATATACGCTGAAATCGTCTATTAAATTATGTACGTTTTTGAAGAAAAAATAAAGAAAAATTCATATATTTTCATTTCTAATCACTAAATTCATTTCTAAATATTAGCATTTCAAATGTTATTTACATAATTACTTATTTCAAAGCAAAAAAAAGGTTTGTCAATGTATAAATTTTACTCAAATTTCTAATAAATCTTTGAACTTCTATTTTTCGTCACTGAACGCTAAATTTGAATGTTTTTTTCGTCAATATACGGTTTCTCATTTTCTTTTTTCGTCACTATACGGAAGGTCATCGTATATTAGATTTATCTTCTTTACAGTATGTAACAAACAGAGCAGTGTAGCTTACATTCTTTGATACCCTTTTTTTCCGTAGAATAATACATTCTTGACATGTCCTGTGAGCATGCATTAGTATTATTTTGAAAAATTATGGAACTTAATGTTTCTTCTTGAGAAAAAATAGGGCTACCACAGATGCATAGTTGATCTTTTAACCGCTCGTTCAAAATTTCATTTTCATCAACCGTTCATTTTTTGATCGAAAATAACAATCTCATCTTGAAGCATTTCCCTTTTATGCAAATAATTTTCGGTGCAAAAAAAATTAACATTTAAAAATCACTTGATTTTAAAGAATTTATGAAAATATATAAAAAAAAAATTTATTTCCATCATGGATTTCAGTAAAAATCAAAAACTGAGTTTCCTCTATTTAATAAATAGAAAAATATTTTTATTGATCTCCATTTGTGTTAATTAATTAGTTTCAGTTCAACACACAATTGATTAAGCTTCAATTGATCCTGAAATTTGTCAACTTCAAAAATTTCAAGTTCTCAGTTTTTCTGTTTTTGTTTCGTTCATTGAAAACTACTAATTGTACCAAAATAAGTCATTTGACCCCTTGTATATTTTAGAGCGAAAAATGGTTAAATTTGCTTAGTTAAATTTATAATGTCAAATTATAATAAAATGAATCTAAATTGAGACATATATAACACAGATATACAAAATGCATCACTTGCTCGGACAAAGTTCAAACTATGAAAATAAGAAAATACACTAAAAATAAGCTGACACGTATTTCGGGGTTTGACCATTAGAGCCTTTTTAAGCCCTTTAGAGCTAGGAGGCTCATTTTTACGTTTTTACTCATAACTTCTTTATTTTTAAAGATACAAAAAAGAGGAGATACTCATTTCAAACAGCTTCATAAAATCTGAAACTTCTAGAAGAAAAAATTACTAGAAAATTAGTTAGATGGAAAAATTTTGGGAAAAATTGGAAAAACAAATGAAAACGCATAATATTTTGCTTTTTCTCAAATAACAAATTTTTTATTAAATTTATTTATTTTTTCATTTGTTTTTACGATTTTTCCCAAAATTTTTCCATCAAACGAGTTTTCTTTTCTTCTAGAAGTTTTAGAAGTTATGAAGCTGTTTGAAATGAGTATCTCCTATTTTTTGTATCTTTAAAAATAAAAAAAATCACAGTCCAAAATCAAATGAAAAATTATTTTCTTCTGAAGTTTATCAACTTCAAAAACACAAGTTTTCAAAAAGTGAACTCAAAAACATAAAACAAGCGAAAAAATTAGAATCTGAAACTTGTATTATTTGTAATAATGAGTGTCTTGTTAAAAATTAAAGAAAATGTTGCTATTGACTAGAACAAAAATTGTACATTTTTTCACTTGTTTTATGTTTTTGAGTTCACTTTTTGAAACTTGTGTTTTTGAAGTTGATAAACTTCAGAAGAAAATAATTTTTCATTTGATTTTGGACTGTGATTTTTTTTATTTTTAAAGATACAAAAAATAGGAGATACTCATTTCAAACAGCTTCATAACTTCTAAAACTTCTAGAAGAAAAGAAAACTCGTTTGATGGAAAAATTTTGGGAAAAATCGTAAAAACAAATGAAAAAATAAATAAATTTAATAAAAAATTTGTTATTTGAGAAA